>JABSTQ010008542.1:0-64026 GCA_013358835.2 Ixodes persulcatus | reverse complement strand
ATCTCATCAAAGTTAAACTGAAGCAGCGCGACAGCAGTGACGTAACGGCCTACGGAACAGGGCCGACTGTCACAGTACTGTATGTCTATAATGGAAAGAGCGATGGAGAAACTTCATCGTGACGTCCCCGGTGGGAGGAGCCTAATCTCGATCGGCGGCGAACTCAACTGGCAGGGAACTTCACCGCGGCGCGTTGATGACGTCCACGGAGAGTGGCGATTGAGTTGTAACGTCATCGGGATTTGTACCCACAAACATTCCCTAGAGGGAAATGCGCAACTACACATCGGAGGTCCTTGTAAAACCAGCATTCTTAACTTATGAAAATGTATAATTCGGTACAATCTAAATACAATTACCGGTGTCAAGTTTAGGTCGCATCAATCATGTCTTTTTACATAAGTGACATAATTTAGATGATCGCACCACGTGAGCTGCATCGCGATGGCGATGAATCGTTATGGCGGACGGCGTAATGTCGAGCATCAAGTGCTCGTGTGTCTGTACGAGATTGCCTCACTTTTGGAATTTTAGCTGTCCAGTCGGGCTTTTTCAAAGGTTGTCACGTCACGATTGCAACACAGCAGTCCGGTGGAAGACGTGAACCAAGTGTTGTCGCTGAACTCGGGGAGAAGGACAGAATGCTGGCCCCAATGAGAAGATTCCTCGCAGGGATGCGGGGAAGGCGCATGATTTTGAGGGCGGACGCGCCTCTTCCCTCCCTACACGCCATCTTGGTTGCAGTGTCAGTAAGTGCTGGGAATCTCAATGGGCGGTTTTAGCGTATCGTTGCCGTGCGCAGCGGAATTGCTATTGGGAGCTTACCCTGTAATCTTGAAACATGCTTTTCAGCGCGCGCCTAAAGCCTTACCGGCCGTACCGTGGCCACCGCTGAGCACGGTAACGGTCTGCTAAAACTTCCTACTAATAGTGAACAGACACCGTGGTTTTGATCTTATTGACTTTGGACGAGTGTGCTGCTTCGTGATGATTCTTCGAAAGCTCGGATCGTAGCGCTCAAGCTCACGGGTCAATTTCTCTACACCTGTGCATGAGGCCTACCGATACCTAAGGCGCAGGAGGAGGCGTTGGTGCAGGCAATGGTGCATTACATCAACGCATAACCAGAAACGCTGCATATATGTTGTGCGTTAACTTGTGTTTAATTGGATCATGCAGGACTCATCTGCTGTGGCCAAAGGTGCTTGTAAGGACGGAGCACAGCTTCACCACCACCAAATGGTAGGTATAAAAAACAGTCCGGATTTATCTCCATGATACGTGGTTTGCACCTATGTCAGGACAAGTACTATGCATGAGTGCCGTCTGTAGTCTCATCCTGGTGTACACTGATGACCCTGATTGCAGCTTTTCTACACTATGATCATGGTGAACTGTGCTGGTTCGAATGGCCCGAAGTGACAGCTTTTTTACCCATCTCAGCAATTGCGCAAAAATGTGAACATGACCTGCACGGTGCATAACTATGAGGAAGGTAGAAGAAGCTGTCATAACGTATTGTGCCTGCTCGGTAGCTCCCAAGGGGACTGTAGGTCCAACCGTGTTGATGTTTCTAGCAAAGTGACACCTCAGCAAGACTCACAAAAACTTAAGTGTACACATGGTACAGAGGCAATTCACACATGGTTACTCGAGGTTTCTGTTGAACAAGACAGCAGATCCAATGGATGAGACTAAGTGTCAATTTGCAAAAAGACTCTTTCTCCGGTCCTGTTTCCCAACAGCAGCCTGCTTCCCTCAAAACATTTCCGGCAACACCACATCTACACACCACAATGAAATTGACAAGGAAATGACACTAAGGCAAAACTGGCTTACCAATTCCAAAACCGGTGTCTGCTATTTATGGAGAAGGTCCTCTTCTCAAAGATATTTCCAACAAAGGGCTGTGGGAGCAGGACGCACCTGGCTGGGCATTGCCTGCCGTACTCGGCAAAATCATTGGCGTGCAGTCTCTCATACTTCTCTTATTTTTTTTTTGTACAAAGGTATTCAAATCCTCCACATTTGGCTAGAGATCACGATATGTTACAGTCCAGTTGAGAGTAAGTAAAAGATGGAACTTGAAGTCACACAGGGCAATATTTTCTGCGTACTGAACTGGACAAATACGGACAAACTTTGTCGTCATCACTTGACGGTTTAAACTTCTGCCTAGGCCTAGCCCAAGTGCCTGCACTAGCACATATTGCCACGCTTGGCTCCGAGCAAGTGCGCCCATGGCCGAATGGTTATCGTGCTTGTCTCTCACAAAAAGGGCCGAGGTTCGATTTCTGGCCGCGCATGCACCTTTTTTTTTAATGTCCCGCACATCCACCAAATTGTCACAAATGACAGATGATCAAGTGGCGAATAAACAGAAACTAAACGTTTAATTTGGCGAACTTGTGCCGAAAACAAAATGACACAGAGGTAGCATAACAGGCACCGAAGGTCCGCGGAGTAGCACAATCGCGCGCAAGAACGAGGCTTTCTCTGTATCGCCACGCGGAGCCACTCATGTACATGCGTGGGCTTCTGGAACAATTGGCGTAGGAAGTTCGGAGCGTAGAACATTTTGAATTTGGACAAGCAGTGGGGTTCTTCAATTTACCAGAATGCAACATTTACAGAAATAACAAAATGGTGCCTGTGCGGCCAGGCATCGTACCTCAGCCATTTGTGTGCAAGCTAAGCATGATAACCATTCGGCCACGGGCACGCTTCCTGGGAGACGCGCGTGGCAGTATGACCAGCCTCTGCCATTAACCGCATCTGACATGTACCAAGTAGTGGCCACCAGCATGGCGCCCTTGGAAGTACCCAAAAGGGTCGTGTCTTCTTTACTGACATAACATGACCAGCAAACCGTTTATGCGTGCTACTGAAACTGTGTCATGTCAGCTCTGCAGCAGTCATCAGGTGCAGCTGCAGCGGAAAAAGAAAAGCACAAGCGACCGACGACCGGAGCGGCAAAATCGCTACAAGCGGGGGCGGCCGGCAAAAAGCAGCCCGCCCTAAAGCCCGCATTTCGAAAACTATCTTATCCCTCAATTTTCTGCCGGCCACCCGTAGGTTGAGACATGGAACGTAACTGGCACTCTCTGAAAAAACTGTGAGTGCGCAGGCCAGCTGGTGGATGTTGATCATGATGTAGAAAACCCGAGACTGTGGTAAAAGCAGGGAAACTTGGTCGAAGAAGAAAGACAGGGGAAAAGAGCATCTGAAACTCAGCTACTGCGTTTATTTCCTCGATGTCTTATATACTCACAACCTAACCACCGACCACCGACGTCACGAGGTCAACCTTTGATATCTATACAATCCTACCCACACTGGTCTTCACCTCAACCATAAACGGTGACCTCAATTGAGGTCACCGTTTACGATTGAGGTGAAGCCCAGTGTGGGTAGGATTGTATCACCTCAACCGTAAACGGTGACCTCAATTGAGGTCACTGTTTACGGTTGAGGTGAAGACCAGTGTGGGTAGGATTGTATAGATAACAAAGGTTGACCTTGACACGTCGGGGGTCGGTGGTTAGGTTGTGGGTATATAAGACATTGAGGAAATAAACGCAGTAGCTGAGTTTGAGACGTTCTTTTCCACTGGCTTTCCTCTTCGACCAAGTTTCCCTGCTTTTACCAGAGTCTCGGGTTTTCTACATCATGATGGCACTCTCTGTCGGCGCGCTCGGGAACAATAGCGGGGCCTGTCGCAATTTTTCCACTCCGGACATCGGTCACTTGTGCTCACCTTCTTCCGCTGCAGCTGTGCACTCTCACCCTGAATGGTGAGGGCCTGAACTGGCCCCAACTGCACTGTTTAGGACCTCTCGCCCACTCAGCAGGAGCAGTTGGTTGCATTGCACATGCTGCTGGACGCGCAGCAGTGCAGCATAAATGCCCTAGTTGTAGAGAAGTGCAGTCAAGGTCCAAAATTGACTGGCAAGCATTGTTTAGAGAACCGTGGAAAGAAAACCTGTATCATATGGCACTAATGAGTTATTCTAGGCCGAGTTTCTTCATCTTTGCTTTATTCAGTTACATCCAGAGTAGCTCGTGCTCAGTGTTTGTTGCTTGCTCAACACAATGCGGGAGAGCTGGACTTCCACAGCACCAAAAACATTTATGGGAACAACAGTTAGCTTGTCATTCGAAATCAGTTATGACAGACAGTTGTAGCATAAAGGAAGGTGAATGCAGCACTCTTGTGTTTTCGCTCCTTTTTATTTTCTGACCTTGTGTTGTGTTTCGAACTGAGTGATTTCCACTAACTTCTCCCTTTCCATTTTTCTTGTGATTGACAGAGCAGGCCTGTCTACTGCAAAGTAATTAGATCAAGCTAGATGCACATTGCTTAGGGCTGCTTGTCTCATAGGTTGCCTGTTGTACTGTAAAACCCACAGCAAGAGTGTGCTGGTCTGAGCACTTCCTTGGTTAGGAAGGTGCTCGCAAAAACGAAATGTCTTTCAGGAGTCTTACATTCTTGCTATCTCCAGCACTGCATGAGAGTTCTAAAAGAAGGTAGAAGTAGCGGTATGCCATACACTACTGCTCATCACACCCCTGGGATTCTCTTGTTCTATGTAATTTCTGTAACATGATCTTTAAAAATGCATGTTTTTCTAAGCATTCACCCTTTTTGTGTACTTTGTCTGCAGGCTGTGGAGGGACAAGCAGCTGCACATACCGAGCAGTCATCTTCACTGACCACACTCGTATTGCACCTTAGGGGAGTACAGAATTCCCATCCACAATAAAACATGCTCCCTAGGCACCATTTTGCGTCCGTCGTGATTTCGGTATAGCATGCAAAAAAGATTTGCAGCACTACCTTGGTCATTCCCGACAAAAGTGTCATACATAAAATACAAATTTTGGGTCAAGAAATCTCGGTGCAATTGTTTATCTGCTGAGACTTGTATCTCGACTTCTGATGTCAATGTGTATTTCATGTGCAGAAAACCAGAAATTTCACAATTAGCGGTGGTACGGCGGTTCAAGAGCAATCGTCCAGATACCAGCAATCACAGTTAATTCTTCATCTTTTCTTTCTCTATGCTTGGAACAATACACTGTTAAAAGCCAGAATGCTCATGCAGTCGATGGGAAACAAGATGCCAGCCATGAGGAGGCCCTCCTTTATTCTCTCAGTTGTAATGCCTTGGCGTTTCGCTTATGCGGTTTGCATTTTTGCCATGTTACACTTGCCAAAACATTGTGTTAAAAAGCCTTTTCAGAAGCAGCAACTTATCACAAACATACAAAGTTTTAATTTAAGGTGCCATATCAAAACTCCGACAGCACACGCTTGGTGCAGTGTTTTGATCTACCCAAACACCACAGCAATAAAAAAAAAGTTCTTGTCATCTCTATTCTTTTCTGTCTAATATGAAACACCATTTTCTGAAATACCAGACTTCCCTCTCCCAGGATTAAGTAAGTTGTTTTGATGCATAAGCAATTGCTTCAGGCCAAAAAAGTGTCCTCGTATCAAAGTACTTCATCCATTCTCTCAAGGTCTATAAAAAACCACCGAGAGAATTGAATGCCGCTTGAACTGTATGCTATGTAGACCACTCTGCAGCCAAAGGGACTTGCCGTGTGCACGTGATTTGGCAAGTTACAAATTATGACCAAACATTGCAAGCATATACACACACGTATATTTCGCAGATGTGACGAGAGACAAAGCTCGTAGTAGCCTCAACAGCTGCCAGGCTTCAAGTTTGAGCAGGGAGACCCTTGTAGGCAGCAGATACTTGCAGAGGTGGCCACCTCTCAGATTTTCAGTGCTCCACAGCTTGTCCTCTGCTGTCAAAGCTTACACCGTCCTTGGGATCGGACTCTTGTGGCTCAAGGGGAGGCCTCAACATAGAGCTATACGAGCTCGCATTGTGCAGAAAGTCAAATGATGTTGCTGTGCCCCGACTGTAACAAAGGCGTTTCTTGGCCAGTGGCGTTGCGCGCGAGTAACCTTGAGTCCCACTAGTGCCAGTAAGCTCGTGTAAAGTGAAAAACACTCCAATTGAATATCGTTGCACAGCCCCATTAAGTAAGCACTAGTCCCTACAAGCTCACCAACTTTCTTATTAGTAAAAAAGAAAAATATTAAGCTATGTAAGAAAAATTTTTTTCGTAAAGAATGCGGTAATTTTGTAGATTAATTTGATCTAATCGCGGAACACGGCGCTCGTCCGGGAAGGCCGCCATGTTTGAAGGGTCTGTAAAGTTCTCTTAGTGGTGTACTCATTTCTCGAAAAAAAAAGTAATTGATTACATTAGAGTTGGTTAAAACGTATGCAAATATGTGTCTTGATTATTTAAGAAGAAATCTAATTGGCCGTTTCTTGAAAAATTAACCGTTAATCTACGATTAATTAAATTTCCGGAACAACGGATCTTTCTGTCGGTTTAAAAACGGGTCTTTTGTACTGCGAAATATTGAATCATAACCTCCGAATTATATAATACTTGACTACTTAATCAAATAATCCGAATAAGTCATCCCCCTGGCGGAGACTTCGTCCCAGGATTCCTCTGTAGGAAGCTCGTACAAAAAGCGCCATTAAAAAGCGGAGGGAAAAATAGTAACAGTTACAATACGTTTTAGTACTTCCAAAAATATTAAGATTACCCTTGAAAGGCTTTCCTAAAAAAATGAATTCGAATCAATGCAAAAATACTCCAAAAAGTAACAGGTTGCATGTAATTTGAATACAGGTAATGACTACAGTACAAAGCTGCGTACTCAGCACAGTGTCCCTAGCGGCGCGGCGTCGCGGCCGGCGCAACTCGAACGTTCCTTTGCACGCAGTTGCGGACTTGGGATATCTCGGCGTCTCGTGCTTCGGCTTTCTCGTTTGCTTTCCGGGTTTCGAGCACGTGGTTTTGAGGCGATGACTTTGACGGCATCGCTCCCTTCGTCGGAATCTCCTATCGACGCTTTGCAGCAGCTGTGCTTGGGCGCCGCCATAATCTGCCTTCCATTTATGTTTCCTTTTATTACGTTTACTTCACTTCATTGGGACCACAGCAGGATAGGTTATTGTCATTTTAGATTCTACTGTGTCCTCTTCCTCAACATTGTCCTTTGTGGAAGCTCGTCAACGTCCGCTTTACTGGCTCGGCATCCGGATAAGACAAAAGAAGCTCAGCAATGACGGCTGTAATCTGGCACGTGTGCAAAAGCGTCCATACTCCGTTCACCTTTAAGCTAAAACTGGTAGCAAATGCCACAGGCACGGGAGCTCGAGGTCGCTGCTTTGAAGCGTCTTTCCGTGGTACGAGCTCTAGCGCTAGAAATGCACGTCTCAAAGCCAGGATCGCGGGGTAGCTCGCGCTCGTTGCTTTCGCTGCAGTCTCAGCTGAAAGGGGTCTTGAAACTATTTTCCTTTTTTTTTTCCAAATGAAGACACCAACGCATCCTCCATGTCCCTAAACCCCGGAGCAGGAATCCGTCTTCGCGTTATACGGAGAGCAAGTCACCTGCTTCTTGTGCAGCAGTTGCAGTGACGTCAAAACGACGCCGAGCTCTGACTGGCTTTGATTGAAAGGATAGTGGTTTGATCTCAATGCTAGGTGCCTCGAATTCTACCCGGTATTTGTTTTCTATCAGACAATAACAGCTCAACGTTTTGACGTCATCGCAACCGCTATGCAAGAAGCAGACGAAACTTGCGCTCCACATTGCGTCCAGTTTTGCCCCCCCCCCCCCCCTCAAAAAAAAAAAAAAACATATTTACGTTTGTCTTCCTCCTCAACTCGACCGGACTAGGCCACCAACATGTTAAATCACGTGGCGGAGACGTAAAGTATGTCTTTCTACCGGAAACGGAAGTTCTCCCAGCCGAGCGAGAGAGCCGCGTTGGACACAAGCACTGCGTCGCTCGTCAACAATTATTCCGCCGACGAATGTTTGAATCCGAGTTAGTTGCCTATGAGTGCCGTGAGGGCATTTATCACGCCTTGCGAATAACAAGTTCCAAGGTGTCGTTAAGGCGGACAGTGGATGCTAAAAGTCATCGTACCGGTGCCCAAGCACTTCATGACGACAAGATTTTTTGATATGCTTTTGAGTTGAGGAGAAACGCCCAGGAAGAAGTTGAAAATTTGTTTCATGGTTCATCTAAAGTTTAACAATGTATAGTTTGGACGTGTCTGGCACGGATCACATCAGCGATGGGAGTGATTGTTATCACGAAATGTTAAAATGATGCTGGTCTTTTTGTCATCGACGTCAGAATTCTGCCTGATGTGACTGGTCACCAGATACAATTGATTATGATTAACAATATTATTATAACGATAACGAAAACAATAACAGTCGCTAAACTTACTGTATAAACAACGTCACTCGGCATTTCATGTCATGTGCCATCTACCTGTTTCCTTTTGGTGTCCTAACCCGTTTAGGAAACCGCGATTCGTGTGGGAGGGATTGGGAATGAACAGCTTTTAGGGCCGTTGCGATCTCGCTCCCGAACCTCCACAAGCGTTGCACGCTCAGTTTCAGATGGAGGACACATAGCGATTGAGTTATTAAATCAAACACATGCTTACCGATTGGTGCTGACTTCTACGGCTGATAGTTCCACCATGGGCACGTTCCGGGAGCAGGATACAAACAGAAAAATCGAAATAGTTGGTTTCGCGGGGCATATGTTTAATTTCGGATGGCATATTTAATTGCCGTAATTTTAACTGACTGTCAACAAAATGAACAACCCATTCTGTAGCAAATCTGCTCCCGTAGTTTGTGCTGTACTTGAAGGATCACTTGCTAAAGGGCAACGCAAAGGTGACCTTTTTGCGTTGCTTGTCCTCCCAAACTAAGCATATGCAGGTTTTCCATGATTCGAAGATCGTTCGAGTAGCTGAATGACTCCCCCAATGTTTTTTACAAAAAAAAAGCCGGATTGGGAAGTATTTTATAAACATGTACTTAAAATACTATTTCAAGTAGGATTAGAAAACTTGTACTTTACTTGAAGTGTATTCTCTGAACATGTACTTGTACTTTACTAAAGTATTTTTCTGGTAATTTCGAAGAAAGTAAAATTCTCTTCTTCAAAGTATATTCTCAAATTTTGAAACAAAATATGGCGTATCGTCATGTGAAAACGCACTATCGTCTTTGGAGACGTCACCTGCATGGTCATTTCTCTGAGTAGTAATGGCGGCTATAACACCAATTCAAATATGTGACTTATAAGTGTGTTGTGTTAAATAGTTTGTCAGAGAGAGTAAAAACATTACTCTGTGGCGACTTGACTTTATCCAATAATTGCCACCATTTCTGAAAAAAAACTGATGCTTTTCTGATTACTTCTGGAGAAATGCAGACAAGATATGAAATTTTCAAAAAATAGGGTATGAAAGGGCATCATTAAAGACTGTGTTCAATAGAATTTGTACTTTACTTTAAAGGTGTGTTCTATTTATAGTACTTTACTTCACGTACATCGCATCCGGTGTATTACTGTACTTGAGGTACATAACATCTAATTGACTTTTTACTTTATTTCAAGTACCCTTTAGATGTACTTTACGCAAAATTATATACAAGCAAACACTCTCCGCAAAATGAATCTCAGGCACTGCTAAACCTCAAAGAAGAAATGATACACTCACAGTAACTCACTGACCGGAAAACAAAAAAGTACAAAGCTATCACGCAAAAGCAGAACCAGCTATAAAAGCATTTATGTGAAAACACAAGCTGCTTTATATTTCTCTAACTTGTTTCTTGTTACTATACAAAATATAAAGTAAATTCAAACGCAATTCGCTACTTTGTTATGGTAGTGTTACGATGTAACTTCGTCGTCCTCATTCAGCAATTGCCAAGACGCGCGGCCTCAGCTCGGGCCACGCCCCACGCACTGTTCGTGGTTGAGCTACTCTCTGAAAGAGCCGTTACTTTCCAGAAAGCGTTTGATTTGGATAAGCCAATGAAACCAACGACAACCCATCAATCAAAAATGAGAGACGATGTCGACAAGATTCATCAAAACTCCTCCAAACAACGCGATTCTGGATCAACGGCACAGTCGAAAAAGGGGCATCGGTGGCCGAGTAGTCTAGCGCACACCAGCTCGGAGCACGTGGAGCGGAAGCTCGCGCTGCAGAACCCAGCATGCTGGGTTCAATCCCCACCCCTGCCCGTTTCGATCTGGATGAGCATCGTACCGATGTGCGGTCGTGTATCGCTACTGCGTGGTGCAAGTTAAAGACCATAGGCTAGTGGTTGTACAGCACTGGCTAAATTGCGCATCTACAGCGAGAGACTCGTCGCAACTTCAAATGGCTGACACACTATACGCTGTATAAATATCCCCACAACCCCCACAGCCGAAAAATCGGGTCCAAAATCGCTGCTACAGGTGCAACACCGATAATCATCGACCGGAGGACTGTCGCTATCGCAAGAGCACCTGCAATTAGTGCGAAAAGATTGGTCATCTTGAGAAGGCTTGCATCTCAAAGAAGAGACGAGGACAAAGCAAGAAAACTCATCAAATTACCCTCACCAATGACGGTAAACCTTGCAAATGGAAGTCGACTCCGGAGCTGCAATCACGCTCATCAGTGAAGTAACCTTTCGAAGACTATAATCTAAAGCGGTGGTTTTCACCCGTTGATGTTTCACGGACCCCTTGTAAATCGGCGGGGATCATGGAGGACCCCGTTCATGGTGAGGGGAAGGGAAAGTATAGGGTAATTACGATAAAAACTTAACGAATAAATGTAACTAAGTGCTAGTGCGAAGTACACTTCTCCTATAGACATATACACGTTAAAGCGCACCCAAAGATTGGAACGTTTCTTCTTAATCTAAGAAAAAACGACTGTCATTGCCGGCATTGACTGAGGAGGCTCGGCTTCACGGACCCCTAGAATGCCTTCAAGGACCCCGAAGGGTTTGTGGACCCCCATTTGAGAACCACTGGTCTAAAGGAACAGCGAAACTGGAGTCTGAAGAGAAGCAACTGTACACCTGGTCAGGGCAAAGGCTGCCAGTTCTCGGAAAAATTCAGGTAAACGTCCTGAAAACAACCGCCGCAAGAACGCAACCAGTCCAACTCGTTCTGCGTGTCGTAAAAGGACAAGAAGCAAGTATCCTCGGCAGGGACTGGCTTGCACCGTTTGACATTTCCCTTTCTGGAGTGAACGTCGTGATCTCCACCTCACTGCAGATCGTCTTGAATAGATACCAAGATGTTTTCACGAAACTGCAGAACGGTTCTAAAGGGTAACCCATATCTATTCCAATGCAGCCGGACGCACCTCCCAAGTTCCTGGAGTGCCGTCGAGTTTCATTTTCTATCCGGGATTAATAGAACCAGTCCTATATTTTCAGTGGGAAACTCCAGTAGTGGTAGTGAGGAAGAAGGATGGATCACTAAGTCTTTGCGGTGATTATTACAGCACAGTCAGCGCATCTGTCAAGCCTGGGACCTACCCACTGCCGACTGTACCAGAGCTCCTCACCACAATCACTACAGAGGGGAGCATTTTTCAAAGATTGACTTGGCGCAAGCCTACCAGCAGCTGCGACACGACGAAGCTACGTCTGAGGTATTGTGGATCAATACGATCGGGTATACGATCATGGGACTGTACCGCGTCAAGCGTTTGCCCTTCGGCGTATCTGTAGCCCCGGCTATCCTTCAACAATTTATGGACGTATGCCTTGCTGGGCTACCGGGCGTCGTCACATACCTTGACAACATCCTCATCACTGGCTCCACCAAGGACCAGCACTTAGAGCGACTCGAAGCAGTTCTACGACGTTTGAGTCAAGCAGACCTCAAGGTTAAGAAAGAAAAGTGCCATTTCTATATGTCGGAGGTTAAATTCCTCAGATACCGAGTGTATGCTGCAGGCATCCGGCCGACACAAGAAAAAGTCAAGGCGATCGTAGAGGCGCCAAAGCCAAAAGACAGGTCGGAACTACAATCATTTCTTGGAATGATTGCCTTCTACAACCAGTTCCTCAGACATCGAGCAACCGTTGCTGAAAGCTTGCTTCGCTTGCTCGACAAAAATTGCTTCTGACGCACTACAATCCTGACAAGCCGCTCTTCTTGTCAGGCGATGCCTCTCCTTACGGTGTAGGAGCCGTACTTGCCCAGCTAAACAGCCAAGGCCGCGAAGCTACCATTGCTTACGGGTCTAGAACACTAGAAAAGAGTGAAAGGAACTATGCCCAGCTTGACGAAAAAGGGCTGGCCATAGTGTTCGAAGTTAAACACTTTCATCAGTATATTGCTGGAAGGTCCGTCACAAAATACACTCACCACAAGCCCTTGCTATGCATCCTCAACTCAGACAGGCAGATGCCACTGGTACTGTCCCCGAGAACGTTACGGTGATGCCTGCATCTCCAGAACTACAACTATAACCTGGTTTACCGGCCCGGTGCACTCCATCAAAAGGCGGAAGCCCTGAGCCGTCTTCCGCTTCCCAGCAACGTGGGCAAACCACATGGTCCAGCAGATATCCTCGTGATTGAGGCGCTCGAGACACCATCCCTCTCAGCAAAAGACAAAGGCCATCTTACGGCAAAGGACCCCTACTGGCAAAGGTCTACCAAGCCGTCCAGTCCGGAGCCTCCAAATGCTTGACCGGAAAACAGTTCGCAAGCTATATGAGTCAATTTAACGAGCTATCGACCCACAAGGAATGCGTCCTATGGAACGTGTGGTTATTCCGAAGGAGGCACAGCCAGCAGTCATAAAACTTCTTCACGCAAACAATCCAGGAGTAACAGCCATGAAACGCTGTGCACGAAGTCATCTTTGGTTACCTGACCTCAACAAAGAAATCGACAGGTGCGTCCAACTTCGCTCAAAGTGTCAGCAACAAGTACGCGCTCCAGTTGCAGCACCAAGTCCAACTTGGGAACGCCCTCAGGAGCCATGGAGTCTACTTCACATAGACGTCGCCGGTCCTTTTGAAGAAAAAATGCTTCTCATAGTTGTTAACGCGTATTCCAAATGGTTGGTAGTCCACATCTGCTCGTCAGCTACTGCTGTCACCGTTATTGACGCCCTCCGATCCATGTTTGCCACATTTGGTATCCCGAAAGTCGTCTGCAGCGGCAATGGAAAGCCATTTTTACATTTTTAGCCCAGGAAACCAATCAATTCCTGCAAACCAATAATATCCGGCACATCACAAGCGCCCCCTATCACCCGGCAACCAAGGGCCAGCCCGAACGAATGATTCGGGAAACGAAAAGCTAAGCAGACTTTCAGAAGGAAGTCTGAACTGCCGATTGGCACGGTTCTTGTTTAAGCACCATACAACACCAAGCTGAACATCTGGGAAAACACCAGCAGTGTTGATGTTTGGACGACAACTGCTTTGCCTATCGAACAATATTCGTCCGCGGGGTAAGGAAGGTGAAAAATTTTGTTTATGCTTCAACCCAAAAACTGGGGGAAGAAATTAACAAGCATACATACTGTTCAAACCTCGGACACTCATTAGTTTCATGAGATCCACTTTATATATGCATCAAAACATTCTGGCCGTTTACCTCGGCGAACCGATCTCAACAAGGACACGAACCCAAAACTGCAGTATCCCGAAACATCAGACGCACTCACACAAAACGCTAAGCAAAAGAACAATATAATAATTCATTATCTTCTTGTTTCAAACTGTGGTGTTTGATATGCTGTTAGGTAGTTTATGTACATAAGCGAGAGTTGGAGATGTCTTAAAAATAAAATAGCAGAGCCAAAAATTCAGTTTTACACAAATTACGTACGCACCTCTAAAATTGATAAACATGCAAACAAATGCATCTGATGGCTTCCAGCTGAACGGAGAAGGAAAAACGAAGGAGGAGAGAAAAAGAAACACACACTGCTGTGTGTGTCTTTTCTTCCCCTCCTTCGTTTATCGCTATACGGTCTGTTTCAAACCTTCATAAGCATGTCGAACTAACCAGCTCAGGTACAGGCATGCAAACAAATGCATGCATTGAGAACTAGACTGGAGGAAAATTTAGGAAAAGAAAAATACTGTTACATAAAAATGAATTACCTTTTGAGAGAAAATGCGTATTGTGGGCTGCTGGTCAGGCAACACTCGTGACCTTTTGAGGGTGGGGGAGAGGGGAATGAGAAAGTTTCTTGGGATGAGAAATTGGGTTTGGTTAGTTTCAAGGTCAGAGTGAGTTCGTTGTTCTTATGTTTGTGATGTTTTCTGTGTTGCTTTTGCAGGCTCTGCAGTTACCCCTTCGTTCCCTTGATGTCCTCGGTTCGAGCGGGATAACGTAGAGAAAGTTTCGATGGTGCTATGAAGGCTAATGCCGTAAAATAAATTAGTTGCTAGGTTGGGGACGGTTAGTGTTGGTCAGTTGTTTTCCGATTTTGGTCGAAGCAAGAGGGTAATTCGCCAGCTCGCCTACGTTTTGACTCTTTCATAGTACACTTTATTCTTAATTTGTGCGTGGCTAGGTCCCTTAACTATTATTTTACGATGTATTGAGATTTACACACATTTTCTGAACGTTCATATACATTTTTATAGATCGCACAATGAACCCTGTCTGTTCAGTAAACATGGATCATCTACCAGGTTATATTTTGCACTTAAAAAATATTGGTTGATTTTCTTTAGTTATATATAACCCCGTTGCTTTCTTGAGGAATCGCGAGTTTTACTAAAACAACCAAACGATTAACACTATTTGTTAATACGTCCGGTCGCCCATTTGCAGCAACAACGTAGAAAACATTAGGTTCATTGGCAAGGTATATTTAATAAAAATGACTTTATAATCTCGCTGTCACCTCAAGAAAAAAAGTGAGCGTGTCCACCATGCTGCAAGTTTATTGGCCATGTGTTACCTCACAGGTTCATCGGCTCTACAATATAGTCCTTGTAAAAGTTCGGAGCACATAAAGGTCATCATTTTGGCAGCGCAGTGAAACTTTATTTCCACACAGATAACTGAGAAATGCCCGTAATATGAACGATACGAATTCAATTCACCATGTGAATCAAAGATCGGTGTATAATCGTCGCCAGCGACTGATGGCAACGTACCAGCATGGCAAAGTTAACCACTCGAGCGGCGTTGGTTGGAACACCAGAACACACGTAACAAAGTTCATCCTCTCGGGTCTATTTCAAGAATCATGTAAGCTGAACTGTCCTGTAAACCCAGACTATATACCAGACGAGACAATGTATTTTAAACGCTTGTTCTTAGATGCGCCGGCAGCACCGACAAAAAAGACATCGATGAGTTTGTTAAACTCACTGCCAACTTGACAGGCATTAGTGGTAGCTCTATCTACGTGGCAACGAAGCTACGAAAACACAATCAAATAAGGGCCCGAACGAATGCAGTAAACGGAAGATGGCTGACTACGACGTGTTTACACTTTTGGCTGTGATAACCTGCATGTGAAAATTTTCCCATCAAAACATATCTTACAAGTACAGGATATCACCACAGCCCTTAGAGAAAACGACGTGCCGCCACCGGCCTCTGAGTCTCCTCTCTATTGTCTGCTGAGAAATGTGAACTTCAAGAAATTGAAACGGACTCTCAACTCCTCTTTAAGGCGCGCTCACACTTGCGAGTGGCAACTGTCAAGCAATAAATTTTGTTGCTAAAGCGACAGTCGCAGTCGCAAACGGCACCAGTTTGGGGACAGTCGCTTCGGCCGACTCGGCCATCGGTTTGAGAAATCGGTCTAAGCGACTGCCCCGAACCGATCGCTTCTGCGACTGCGACCGTCGCTTTTGCGACAAAGCAAAACGCGCCTTGCATTTTTTTTTTACACTAAGAACTTTTGCGAGAGGAGCAACCGACATGCCCATTGAACGCCTCGGTTCGCAGAGAGCAGGCAGGGATACAAAACCATGGAGGTCTGTGCCGCTGCTTTTGTCAGAACTATCAAAAAGACTAGAAATTGATTTGTAAAACGCAGTACCCCTACAGTACCTCTATTTGAATGAGCGCCCAAAAAAGAACTCGGCCTGGCAGCAAATTCGCGCCTTGGCTGGAGAGATACGTACTGTTCCGCGGAAGCACGAGTGAGTGCACGCTAATGTAGCGATCGTGCTTTCTTTGTAAGGTTTCGAAGGACCCAGGAATATACGACGAGTATTTTTATTATGGCTAACACGACGCAGGTGTAGGTATAGCAAAAAAGAATTGGAAAGCAGCAGAATGCGCATCTGAGCTGCCTCGGCAAGGACGAAATTAGAGGCGGCTCTTGAGAGCGAATTTCGTGAAGCGACTCCCCGATCGCCCGCAGTATGAAGGTCGGTGGTCACTTGTCGCATGTAGCAATGCGGTAGCGCGACTACTGCGAATCACATGGGTGAACGCACCTTTAATCGAGGAGGAGGGCATCGGTGAGTTGAGACGGCGGAACCAGAGATCGACCCCGAAGCAAAAAAGAATGGTTCCGAATCAGTGGCGTAACAAGGGGGGGGGGGCGGCCCGCCCCGGGTGCAGCGCTCAGGGGGGTGTCGCGGGGGGGGGGGAGGGTGTCGCGTCGGGCCACGCGAGAGCGGGGGGGAGGGGTGGGGGGGTGTCGCGGCGGGCTACCGCCCCGGGTGCCGTTGACCCTCGTGACGTAATGTTTCTTATCGTGATGAGACTTCGGTCAACTCCAACCTTACAATTCGCCACTCTCAGGAGATTGCACAGAGCATGCGCCCCTCTCCTCTGGCATCACCTTTCATTTATTACAATTCTCTTTCTTAAATGGTTGAAAATAAATCTGTCATTCCGTTCGAGACTGAGCCTCGAAGGGGGCGACACAACGCCCACCCAATGTGCGGCGTTCAAATGATCCCACTATACTCCATTCTCCCTTAAGCTGAGACTACAGCCAAAGCTAGGAACACGAGCTAGCCCGCGTTTCAGGCATTGAGATGTGCCTTTTTAGTGCGAGCGCTCTTTGTGTGGAAGAATGTTTCAAAGCCTCGATCTGATGCTGTCGCGCTTGTATTATTGGCTGCAGTCTCAGCTTAAACAGGTCATCAAACGATATCGTGTTTGAATGTTCACAACGTTGCACAGGCGTACTGGTCCTAGTCTTGCCCAAATATACTCGCAAAGACCGCCACTAATTCAGAAGCTTCTTTTTCGCAGTGAAATCACGAGGATAAAATAGGACTATTTCTTTCAGTCCTGCTTTCGTGACACTCGATGACGTAATTGTGGGATCGAAACCACCCGCCTGACGACAGTCGAGCGCGGCTCACGGATTCGACACGAGAACTGCGGGAGACTTCGACTTCGGTTCGTAACATTCAATGCCCCAGAAGACACTATTGTAGTGGCTCGTGTCCAACAACTGCGGTGATATGAATAGCCGAAATATAACAATGACTAAAGCTCAACACGCGTTTTCTACTTTGCCAACCCCAGTGCGTGATTAGCGTTGGCGGCATAGGATAGCACCAGGCCACGTGGCCGCTTGTTCTGGCTTCAAGTTGAGGGGTTGAACGATGCTCAGGGCTCTTCAATGTGCTTTTGGTTTCAAGTGATTACTGTTATACCCTCAGAAAACTCTTCGTAGCATTTTGCGAGTCGGCCCTGGCTGTTCTCGTCAACACTGCCAGTGAGTACATGGATGGCCGTACCCCCTCTGCACTTGTTCAGTTGGACTTCCGGCAGGCATTCGACAGAGTTGACCATAAGATCCTCATAAGCAAGCTCCGTGCTTTTGGTGTATGTGGTGAACTCCTCAACTGGTTGACAGACTTTCTATGTGAGCGAACTCAGCGCGTTGTGTTCCGCGGTGCAGTGGCTGATGGGGTTGGGGTCTTGTCCGGTGTTCCCCAGGGCAGTGTGCTTGGACCCACACTTTTCAACGTGTTCATCAATGACATTGTTACATCCCTGTACTGCAAGCCCTTGCGTTATGCAGATGATGTCACTCTTCTGCACCCGATCTCTAGCCTTGCTCACCAACAGCAGCTCCAACATGACCTTCATGCAGTGTCTGCTTGGTCCTCTCTGAACAGGCTCCCTCTAAATGTTGCCAAGTGCTCGGCTATGGTGATATCCTGTGCCCGGCAACCCCTGGCCCCTCCTAGTCTTTGCCTTGATTGTGTTGCCCTCAGGTGGACATCAAGCGCAAAGATGTTAGGTGTCACCCTGGACACCCAGCTGCGTTTCTCCGCTCACGTTGGAGAGGTACTTTCGAGGGCGCGTTGGCAGCTCAGATTTGGTCTCCGTGTAACCAAGGGGACTGGACCCGAGACCTTAAGACATCTCTTCACTGCACTTAAGCTTCCTCAACTTGAGTATTGCTGCCCGATATGGAGCCCCACCAGGAACACCTTGTAGCGGCACTGGAGAGTGTCCAGCGTCGGGCCGCCTACGCCACCTTGGCTAGGCGGCGCGACACACGCATAGCACGTTACCGGGAAATGCGAACGGCAGATTTGCTGCAAGCTGTTGGGTGGAACCCACTTGCCTTACGGCGAGAGGTGGCCTCCCTACGACTGCTGACCAACCTTTTGATTCTGAACTCAAGCCAGTCTGGCGTTATGCTCCCTTTAAGGCAAAACCGGACCGGTTCATTTCAGCCTATCTTAGCCAGAACTGTGAGGCATCGCCATCCTTTTGTTGTGAGGACTGTGACGCACTGGCGATCATTGCCACCTAGCTTCACCCTGTGCCCACCCACGGCACAAGACGAAGTGAAGGATTTCTGCTATAGAGTAACTAGCCATCTTCGTCATTCGCTCACACAGCCTTTGTTGTGAGCGAATGAGTTGTTGTTACCCGTCTTGTGAGCTGTTGTTGTGAGTTGTTGTTATCCGTCTTGTTACTGTTTACCTCTTTAACTTGTATTTGTCAAAAGTATTTTGTTGCTTTTACCTCCCCTCCCCCCTCCTCCCTCCCTTTAGTTTGGGTGTTTGCAGACCAACTGGTATGGGCCTTCGGCCTTTCTGCTGTACTCCCGACTCTCCTCAGCCAAATAAATAAAATGAAATGAAATGAAATGAAAGAAGTGAAGACTACGTGTGCACAGCTTTAATGGGCACTCAAGATGCGCACGTGCATTTGTGCCCATAGCTTTGACTGCGTAACCACAAAGAAGTTGTCTGGGAGTACACCATTACAATATTTAGAATTCCTTAGCCCAGCGTGCGATCTAGCAGCAAATCACGCACCATGCGAACGAACACTGAAAATAAAACCGGCTAGGAGCCTTTTTTGGGGCGACTTGACCGATCGGCAGCGTCGCGGTGGTCGGCCCTCCACGATTGGCCGAATGCTAACTTTGACGTCAGCAAAGGATTCCTCATCGACGGAAATAGGAGTAATGTAAGAACTTCGATTTTGACGGTGTTGGCAGTATTGGTTTAAAAGCGCAATGATTTCCAGCTTCCACCATGCCAATTACCAACACCATCGAACTTGTTGTTCACAAGGTAATTCCCTCACGAGAGGTAACCTTAGGAGGGCTCCACCCAAACATCTCACCGCTAATACACTCTGTTCACCCTTAAGCTGCAGGCAAGGCTACAAGTGCGAGCTAGCCCGCGCTCCTGGCTTTGAGACATTCATTTCTAGCGCGAGTGCTTGTTCTGCGCACTGTAAAAAATAACCGTTAAATTTACGGCGGTATACGCTAATAAAAACTGCGAGTACGTCGTGAAAAGGAATTAACTCAAATGCACCGTAAACGAGCAAAAAAGAGCGAGAGGGAAACGCAAAACTCCTTGGAGCAAGAAAACAGAAAGAATAGACGCGCATCGCTAATTGGTCACCACGCTTGACCTTCGGAAGCAGCGACGGGTGCTGCGGGAACCCAGAGAGGCTCCTCTCACCCCTTCACCTCCTTTCTTTGTTCTTCCTTTCAACATGCGACGCCGCGCCAGCCAAGAAAAAAAGAAAAAAAAAACAGCTAAGAGCCAACAATAGAGCAACAATGCGACGGGCGAGATTCGCGGAGGAAAGCGCCCTTGGTTGGGACAACGCGGGAAGAAGTGGAAGAAGCGGACGTTCGGTTCATTTTCCCGCCCGTTTCCGCGCCATTTTGTCCTCGTTCGTTCGTGGCATTCCCGGCTTTTTGTGCACCTGAAAATTTGGAGCGGAAGGCAACTGGATACTCGAGACAGGTATTTCATTATCAATCTGTTGCCTGCTTGGCAAGGATAGTGTGTTGGTGGCATCTATACAACACCCTAATAAGATGTTTACTTGCAGAATTTGTAGTTTCTGTTCAAGCACGCTGCTGGTTGCGCAATTGGAGGAGCACGTTTTCAGTTCTCGAAATATTTCGTGTGTGGACGAAGGATGCTGTCGCCAGTTTGTTACGTGTGATGCTCTCAGGTGTCATATTCTGAGAAGACATAGGCATTCGAACGCCTAAGGGTAAGTTCGGTTTGCTTCGAGGATTTTGGAAAGCTTTCAGTGCACTTTGTCAGCATGTTTAGAGGAGTGCCGCACAAGGGAGGCTTTGCTAAAACATCTAAAAGGCCACATCACTGACGGTATTTTGGGTTCGTGTACGTGCTCCAACTGTCAGAAGGTATTCGGTGTGAAATCATAGTTCGCGTCACATTTGAACTGGGCGCATTTACGAGGGACGGGTTTATTGGGTACGGCGCATCGCCTGCAGCCCCGCTTCAGGTTGAGGACCCTTCGACTCGGTCGAATAGTGCGGATTCCAATGAAGACGGTGCTGTTAACGTGATGCATTCCCCTGATGATAACTACGACGTGTGAATGTCTCTCTGCGGAAGAAAAAAAGAAAAAAAACGTAAAATACAATCTTGTTTTTTTTTTTTTTATTATTATTTGAAGTTGAACGGAAAGCTTCTTATGCCGGTATCAACCGTTTAAAAAAAACATTTATGAATTTCAACGTCGGCATCTCTTGTAAAACAACGCATGTTCGGGAAACTTGCTGAAAGCCTTCAAAACGTGCTTGGTTCAGTCGAGGCTACCCCAGTTATGCGTGACATTGAGTACAACGTTATGTACCTGAATGCTACCGTCTTTCTTCCAGAACAGATGAGGTCTGCATATTTGAGGAAGCACTTATGTGGAAACAGTGAGTATGTACATGGGACGTAGTCGTGGCCAAAAGGACCGGTTTGCGCCGCATGTCCCCGTTAAAGAGACACTAAAATACTCCCTAGAAAACAAATCTGGGCCAGGTATTTACCGAGCCTCAAAACGAATCCCACTTACCCGGTCTTTTGGAGGAATTCTGTGATGGGCCTGCCACTAAGGCCAATCAGTAACTGACATGAATCAAGATGCACCACCCATCTCCCCAAGCATTGTAGTTCATGGTGAGCATTCACTGATTACTTTCCGAACCCTAAGTCATCAATATTGCCTATAATTTTATAATGATTTTGAACTACAGTTATAGTTCTGCAATTTACTACATCTTATATCTACCTTCCCGCCTTTTGTTTTATCATTACTTTCTTTTCTAGGGGAAAGCATCTGCTCATCCAGCATGCACTCAATCTTCATTGATGGAATAACTGTGATGGACGGAATTCACATGTTCGACCACGCACTGGCTGTATTATTCAGCGCGTACTATGTTTTCAAGATTGCGTACACAGAAGAGATTGAACCACCTTGGAGTTTATTCAAAGGTATTGAGCTCATTTGTGCTTCTTGGCATCATTTGGTGTGTTTTTGTTCGTTTGTATATTTCATCTCATCTAACATACATTTCAGCAATTGTTCCAGACGTGAGCTCCTTGTTTTAGAATGTCCATTGCTTGCATCAAAACTTGTGCTGCGAAAGTTATTGTCAATGCTAGAGCCATGCTAGGGTGAGATAGTATAGAATAAGAAGCAAGTCTGATCATTTTATTTCGTGTTCCCTGTCCTTCGCTTACTGACATATATTTGATAGTGTACGAATACACGCTACCAAACGATATTTTTAATGTGTGGTACTTTTCGTTTAAAATTCAAATATAATTAGCTCTTCATAGCATTGACTCCTTTATAACTTAGGTACCTGCCGCACGACGCCACCGGCGACTATAGTCTTCGTTCAAAAAGACTTAAAATGTGTATTCAAAATAACAAGGCTTTTCTTTCCACTTTCAATTTTTACGAAACAAAAAGATAAATCAGTTCCAAGGGCTGCTGTTGCAGCTTTAGATCCAGTAGGGATATATTTTCTGAACTTTAACATTTTCAATATCCCGAAGATGTGGAGGTCTTGCTAAAAGTGGTTCAATTAAATATTTGTTACATAATATTAGCAGTGTGTCCATTCAAAGATGTGGAAATTGCTTAACATAAAGACAACTAATTTTAGAGCAATTTATTAGTGTAGAGCGAGAAAAAAATATTAATGATCCATTTTACTGTTCAAAATTATAATGATATAATGTATAATGTGTTGCGTTGAGAGTTGAGAACTGGCAGATATTCCCTTTCGTTCTTTATTTGCATTTTAAAACTCATCAAAATATGTAATTAGGTGAATGGCTGATCGGTCCTTAACCTGGTGTGAGATTGGTAAAAAAAGTGTATGTGAATTTAGAAGTTCATATGGGGGAGTATTATTAACCTACAATACTGGGTGCTAGGCTACTTGGGCTTAAACCCAAATAAAACATGAGAAAACATACGTAAACGTGAAGGTTCTTCAGTGAATCGATGACATGTCGGAATATAAATGGAAATGCAAATAAATATAACATCTTTTACTTTCCTTTGACAGCACGGGTCAGAAATATTAATGCATCGAATGCTGCTAGAGCAGCCGACCTCGCCGCAGACAAAATTGTCTGTGCATGACTGCTTATTCACTCTAGATATGCGCAATTAAAGACAGTTGAATAGTGCAACACAACAACCCCAAAATACTCCGCCGAGCTTTTTTTTTTTTTTTTTACGCTGTATGGTTTACGCGGTTCAAATGACTATAATGGTGTGGTCCAGTAAGATAGTTTCCAACGTATTACGGTCGCATAAAAATGGACCGTAAAATTTACGGTCAAATACCAGGCAGCTAATGCTGCCAAAATTATACAGTAAAAATAACGGTGCACTGTAAATCTGGTTTACGATAAATTTAAACGGTGACCGTAGAAATCTACGGTCGCCGTTTAAATTGCACCGTAAAAAGAACGGTGCGCTGTAAATCTGGTTTACCGTAAGTTTAAACGGCGACCGTAGATTTCTACGGTCGCCGTTTAAATTTATCGTAAACCAGATTTACAGTGCACCGTTATTTTTACTGTACAAGTTTGGCAGCATCAGCTGCCTGGTATTTGACCGTAAATTTTACGGTCCATTTTTTACAGTGTGCGTAGAAACGCTTCAAACATAACCTCCTCTATTAGCGGCGAGATGTTTTGGTGGCGCCCTCCTATGGTTTCCCCTTGTGACGTCAATACCTTGCAATCAACAACTTCGATGGTGTTTGTAAATAGCATGGTGGAAACTTGAAATCATTGCGCTCTCAAAGGAACACTGCCAACACCGTCGAAATTGAAGTTCTTCCATTCCTCTTATTTCCGTCGATGATAAATCCTTTTCTGACGTCATAGTCAGCGTTCGACCAATCGTGGAAGGCCGACCACAGCGACGCTTTTGGTCGCGCACGTCGCCAATACGCGTCAAAAGAGCGACCTCGAGCTCTCGTGCTGGTGGCATTGCCTGCGGTCTCGGCCTAAAGCGGGTTTCACATGCAGCAATTTTGGCCCTAGAGCGGCGCGATTTCTGCCATCGCGGCGCTCTGGCAAGCCGCAGCGGCAGAGCGGCACGGTTTCACCTGGTTGGAAATTTTTCGCCGCGGCAGAGCGGCAGCTTCCCAGCTGGCCACTCACAGCGCGGGGGGAAATCACGTGACAGAAGGAGAAACATTGCGGAAACGCTGGCGCATAGGACAGCAGCGTTTTCACGTTCTTGAAGCAGACGACAAGCAGAGAAAGTACGCGAGCGACTGGTTTGCGGTTTCGTTTTTTCGGGCGGGTCGAGCTTCTTTCAATTTCTTTGCTTCAGCAGTGGCGTCGGTACTGTTCAGGAGATTATGGAGGAGGGGGATTGCTGTCCCCTTCAACGAAATTTGTTTTCTCAATGCATTACGCGGCTCTTTTTTTTGCTTTCCTTGCTTGAGCACCAACTGTAGAGAGCGCAAGATACGCTAATCGGAAGCGGCTCGTGCGAGCGCTAGTGAGAAAAATAAAAGAAGAACAAGAACAGAGCGACATTGACATGTCTTTTCGAACACAGATCGTCCACCAAGTAAGAAAATGTATCGCGCCCAGTTTAATGAACTGGAGTGTTGAAGCGTTGGGTTCTTTGGGACACGCAGCTCAAATAATTTAGGAACAATGGAACCAAAGAGAAGCTCTGGGGAAGAGGTGACTGAGGCCGCGAAAGTGATCGGTAAGACCGTTATAAGACCACTGCACCACTACTGGTTCGGGAGGTTCGGGTCGGCCATACCAGTTGGAGTGTTTACATCCGAGAAAGGCACTGCCCGTCACGCTGCCGAGGATGATACGAGGTTTCATCCTCCGCAAAGACGAAGTATGAAAAAAGAACCATTAACAAATAAGACCAAGGTTTATTTAGTATTTTCGACGCCTTTTTTAGTTTTAAGGTGAAATTAAAGGGGAAACTGAAAACTAAGGGATTAAAATTGCTGTTAGAAGTTGCTGTAACCGACTTTGCGCATCTGCTTGCTGCAAGCAACATTGGTCATCGCAACGGCAGAAAACGCTCATGTGAAATGAAACCTTGCGATCCGTGCCGCCGCGCCGCTAGGCAGCGATTTCGGCCGTGGAAGCGCTGCATGTGAAACCCGCTTAAGGTGCAACCCCACCGTGCACGACGTTTTGGTGCTTTTTTGACAGCTTATAACTTTCTTTCTAGGTATCTTACAATTGTAAAGTAAATGTCAAAATAAAGAGCTGCTTTTCAACAATACTTTAATGTCTCGATATTATGGTTATTTTTAGTTGTTAGTTATTTATTCCACATTTAATAGACCACAGTCTCTAATATTGAAAAAAATATTTCTCGAGTTGTAGCGTCCCATCGTCCACGATATTTTACGTGAGCATTCAGATGGATGTAATACGTTTAAAAAGTAAGCAACAAACTGTTCAGATAATGTATATTTTAAAATAAAAAAAAGTATAAAATAGTATTATTTTATGGCGCTATAAAAACGGAAGCACGTCAACTAATCAAAATAACGAGACATTAAATTATGAAGCATCCTTCGACATTACATTTTCCAGAACTCTCATATTTATATTTTACACGCTAAGAATGTTATAAGACCTCAAACTTTTCCCATTCAGTTACGGCGAGCTGTAGTTTCTTAATATAAAATTCAGATGGCGACACGTGTTCAAGAACAGCTTGATGTGCATTTTCCGTCGTGTGCCGATTGGAACGCCACGTGAAAGACAGAAATAGCGCCAGATGTCAGGGTGTCAGATGCCTGGATGCCCGGAGTGAGCGAGCCAGAGATGTCAGAACAACAAGCGCGAGGCTGCGGGTGCAGCACAGCTACTTTTGCGCACGTTCTACTGTGCGTCGGTACACATGCCCGACGCGATCCAAATCAAATGGGCGCCATGAAATGCATTCTGCCATTTCAGATTCCACCACGTATGCGGAAACATTTTAATGTTTTTATCACTTGCAAAACTCATTTTCGCAATAAAACTATGCTTGTCGGAATGGTTTGACTAAATTTTGTTTAAAAAACCACCTCGGTAGCTCTTAAGTGGCAATGATATTAAAACAAAACACAAAACATTAAATCGTCTCAGTGTGTCTGAGCAAACGCCCTGGCCCATGAATCCATATTTGTCGGTTTTAAATATCGGCCGAGGTACTCGCAACCCCACGGAGGCCAATCTGAGATTTCGGTTGCACGTCAAATGATCTCCAGTTAGTCAAAACAAACCCGCAATTCTTTTTTCTTTATTTTTATTGGGGCGTGTTAAGTGAATTTTGTTGGTTTGACTTGTGAAACCCTAAGATCTGAATATTTGCTTTGCTTTACCTTAGTTCGGAGCGCAGCCAACGCTACGGGCTGATGAAGCCCCTGAAGCAGGGCCAAGAGCTCGAGGTTATGCTGTTCGTTCTCTTTCTGTACCTATGCGGTCGGGCTAAACTAGAGGCACTAAATAAGCTACGCCTCATACACATCTTGGTGCTTAAAATGATGGTTGTCAGTTATCTGAAACTTCTTCTCAAATCACAGGAAACGCCTTTTCGTCCTCCACAAATGTTTAAACAGTTCGCGACAAAGCAAAGCAATATTACGTGAGCTTCCTGACACCGCACTTTTGAATCATGACGATCAGCAGTTGCATTTGATTTGTTACTAACCACCAAGATGGCGGCGCCCACAACAATATCGGGGGGAAAAGTGCCGATACTCTAAGTTCATGTAGCTCACAGGCTAAACCAAGCGCGGTGGGGGATCGTTGGCCGAGTGTGTGGTGGCACCGCAGGAGCACGTGGAGAAAGGCTGAAGCGCGAGCTCCGTTCAAAGCACGGAGCTCACTCTGCAGAACCTGTAGGGACTAAATCCCCGCGATGTGTTTGCGTTAGTCTTTCAAGTAACCTCAAACGTGCCAGCGCACGAGGCCCGTCTCTCGAGCGGCTCTTGGAGGCAAATGGCGGCCCAGCACTAAAATGACTGGCCCTTGAAAGCGAATGGCGGCGGAGCACCCGCTTGTGGCACGCGTCTTGCGCGTTTCCACAACTTTGGTTGGCGGTACTTGTAAAAAACGCCTTTATCAAGGGGCTTTAGCAGGGACCCTGGGTTCAGTCGCCCATCTGCATCCTACCGTCGTGCGATCGTGCACCACAGATACTGCGTAATGCACGTTAAAGATCCCGAGCTAACAGTTGTACTTCACTTTTTATAATCTTCAAAGGGTAACAATGTCGCCCTACGAAACTGCTGTTCTCTAAAAAACCAACGACTAATTTTGAATGCACCGTTACATTGCATTTTTTATGTGTGATCGCGTGTTCGCGTTATTTTACTTTTTTATTATTTTTTTGTCTAGATCTTTGATTATGCGGCTCTCACTTGTGATGAAACAGGCTATAGGTGTCGGACTTCTGGAACAATATTATATAACTACGAAAATGCACGTGAACGCAAAAGACAAAAGCGCACTTAATGGAAATAGGTGAAATAATAGAATTGATTATAATTGTGTTTTCAAAGGTTTGAGCGCACCAAAAGCTATAAAAGCGAGCTCGATGCTTTGGATGATGCGCTTGTTCACTGGAAGTGTAGTTCAGGGCAGTATGCTCGCGCTTGTATGTACCGCTTCGCTCGCACGATAAAACCAGATACTTTACTGGTAATGTATTTATTGAAATAAAGCTTACCCTCTGGATATGTGCAATGTCCTCAGTTTTCGCGTGATTACACGCTTGTTTATCATTATTATTTTCGTTTCCCACTGTGATTCATTTCGTGCTGTTTTGTGTGCTACATGCATTAGAGACCAGGGTAACCCAGGACAATTCTATTTCGCGGATTGTAAAAAAAACCTATGCAACTTGCCACGTGTGCCACAATCAATAAAAATATTTTAAGTGTCACATGTGACCGCTTGCCTGAGTAAACATTGTTGTTTGTCAAGAACAATTGCGATTGTATGAAATCACGTGGGAAAATCTCGTTCTAAGCATGCGACCGTTGACAGGGGGAGGAGGGTTTGTGGGGATATTTATACAGCGAGTCGTTGGTCAGGCATTTTTAATGTTGCGACGAGTCACTCGATGTAGGTGAGCAATTTAGCCAGTGCAGTACAACTGCTAGACTTGGGGTCTTTAACGTGCACCATGCAGTAGTGATACACGACCGCACGCCGGTACGATGATCATCCAGATCGCCGTTGGCAGGCAGTGAATGCTCATAATCGGCGCCGAGATGATTGACAGGTGGAGTTTTTCAATCAACCCAAAGTTAGATTGTTTCCTTCTTTCTGTTGTAAGCAATCAGGAGACAACTTACACCAAATCTGAGGGTAATAAAGTACTATGAGCATTCAAACATAACGGCCTGGGCAGTATATATGTGTACAAGGTTTAGCTTTTGATGCACCCTCAACTTTCGATACGCTCAACGCTAGTGCAAAATGTAGGGCTGTTTTATTCTTAATCAGCGTACCATGTGCGTGCTTACACTATATTTTATACAAGGTCAAACTCTACCCGTTTGCATCTTTTTCATTTATGCACACCACTACTTGCGCGCATAAATCCCCAAATTAAAACTGGTACAGGATGTCACAACAAAAATTTACAGGTTTCTTTTTTTACCGAAAAAATAAACTACGCATCGCCTAACGCTCATTCTACGCTTAAAGGTAGCGCTAGGTCAACCAGATGTCAAAGTTTCATCTCGAACGGTCACCTTATTCAAAAGTTATAATTGGTTTCCTGAAAATTTCAATGGGAACATGGAGCTCATTTTTGCCCGCTTTCGGTTTCTGGTGCCATAGAGCCCCATGTATTGGAAAACTCCGTCGGCCGCCATTTTCCAATTGAACTTTTCAGAAAATCACTTATAAATTTCGAATAAGGTATCGGATTGGGCTGAAACTTTGACGTCTGGTTGTGACCTCTAACGATACCTTTGGGCGGAGAATGAGCGTTCGGCGATGCTTAGTTTACTCTTGTGGTAAAAAAAAAAAGAACTGTAATATTTTTGTGACACTCTGTACGTTGTTTAAACTATGTGAAAAAGCTATCAACAGACGCAGACTTTTTGCCTGGCCATTCATTGCAGTAATCACTGGATTCGTATTAAAATTAATTATTATTATTTATTGCTGTGAGTTAATTGTTAACCTCGGCATTTTTTTTATTATGACTGCGCACCAGTCCTACTTTGGGTTCACCAAACTCAACATCTAAACCTGAGTGTCATTTTTTTGTGTTTCCAGTCTTATCGTTTTGGTCAAAATAAACACCCAGCTACCTAAATGAGACACCTGACCGCCCAAAAAATAGTTCATGTGTTTTGAGTTTTTAGGTAGTTCATTCCTCAAGCTAAAATTTCGGAAACCCAAGTCTATCACGTCATCACGTTTTCCTGGAAATCCACATAGAGCCATACACATGCACGACCAAAGGGCCGGCCCGTCATATTGCCACCCGCAGAGCCGAGAAAGCAACGCTCGGTCATGAACTTCTAGAAGATTCGCGTTCATTCTTGCACCAGATGTAACTTTTGCCCTGCCGCCTCTTGTTCTCGAAAGTGCCAGTTCATCCTCGCCCCGAGCGCGCGACGCTCGAACCTTCTTTGCCGAACTTTCAAGATATTGACGCACTGTAGATAAGCAGCTGCCCACGACCTTGTCGAGTCAGTCTCGCTCTCGCTCTCGCTCTCTTTTACGCTGCCGAATCGCCGCTTGATATTCTGCTGCCTCGACGTTCTTTCTCTTTACTTATTCTGTTTGGCACAAGTTCGCCGATTAAACCTTTATTTTTCCGTTCACATTTCTTCCTCTCGTCACCTTCATTCGTGACAATATGAATCTGATCACATTGAAATATGTGTAATTGGCCTCTGAAATCTCCGATAACGGCGCACAGGCAATTTTATATTTTTCAACGCGTCAGTGCTTTTGTCGTGGATGTGCCTCGCCGTTAGGCTCAGGACGATTTTCGCCTTTTTTTTCTGCCCACATTTGCTGGAGACGTGAGCTCGGAGCACCGTGGCTCGAAGCGAAGGCAACTAGCCCCCTTGCACGAGAACTGGCGCACCCGTGCCCGTTGCAAACAAAGCACGTGCAGAGAAAAACAAAAAACAAGCTAGGGACCAGGGATGTCAAATTCAGGATATAGAAAAATACTCCACTGTATCGAAGCGCCACCACACACGATTTATCGCATTGATCTGCATGCCTGGAAGGCGATTCCACTGCCATCTGTTGGTTCAGAATCATACTAACCAAGGGTGGGGTTGCACCTTAAGTGTGAATTGAGTATAGCATCCGACGGCCGACGACACGCGCCCACTAACTAAAAATAAATAATTGGAAACAGAATGACACCGTAGCACTACCAAGGCCAAAACCTAGGGTGCCTTGATGTGCGCTTTTCCTAAGGTGGAGAGAGCTCGCCATTTTGTCCCACACTTTTATTTTTCTTTTTCGTTCAGAAGTGCGTGAAAGAGCGTGTCGCTGCACGCGTTTGTGGCGCTGACTGTGCAATGGCGACATTTTGTTTTCGTCGATTTTTTGTATTTTCCCCGGGAGAGCGTCTGTCGGCATCGGGTACTACAAAGAATGGCGTCACCCTAAACAGAAGGACATTGAGACACCCTACCAAAACCTCGTGACGGAGATAATTTTTCACGTCCTTCAGAGCAAAATAGGAACAGAAAAGCGTAGCGAGCAAAATGGTTACATTCACATGAATGCAGAAAGCATTCGCTGCTTCCACGCAAATAGCCCACGATTTTGTTTTCCGCTTTCCTAGCAGAATAATTTTTGACACAGCACGAGAGGGCGCATTTCTGATAAGAAAAACAACAACGAAACGGCAGATTGACAAGATACGGGCAGAGAACCTCGTAACAGTAGCAAGTCAGGTGTTTATGTTTTGGCTATGTACCAGATTTAACACCCTTTCAGTCAAAAGTGTAAGGGGGATAAATGTCTAAGTATGTTAAAGGGATACTGAACCATAGAATTTAGTGTCCATAATAAGTGGCGCACGTTCTTTCCACGAGCCAGCAGCCGCCGGTGTGCGCGAGCACACGCAACAAGAATGACGTCAAAGATCTCCAATCGCGGTTAAGATGGCAGTGAAATGCATGGGCTTCGGGCGAAAGGAGAATAAAGACAAGTTTTTCATCTATACAGTGGTGTCTGGTGTAAAAGGTAAGCGATTAATTGGTCTAACAAGCATGTAGCTTTCACTTGTAGAGATGAAAAGCCTGTCTTTATTCTCCTTTGGCCCGAAGCCCATGCATTTCACTGTCCTCAAGCGCGAATGGAGGTCTTTGACGTCATTTTCGTTGCGAGTGCTCGCGCACACCGGCGGCTGCTGGCTCGTGGAAAGAACGTGCGCCACTTATTATGGACACTAAATTCTATGGTTCAGTATCCCTTTAACGCACCGTAGCTCTGAGCATGTAGAGCGAAAGCTCGCGCTGCTCAACCCGGAGATCCTGGGTGCAATCTCAACCCTTAGGATTCAGTCCCCACACCCGCCTGTTCGGATCTCAATGAGCACCATACTTTCGTGCGGCTGTGTATCACTAGTGCCACTAAATAAGCTACGCTTCAGAGTAACGACACTTGGCCATATTGTGTCTTAAAATCATGGTTGCCAGCTATCTGAAGCTTTATCTGAAATCACAGGAAACGCTTTTGCGTCCTCCACAAATGTTTAAGCAGTCCGCGACAGAGAAAAGCAATATTACATGAGCTTCCTAAAACCGAATCGAATGCTGAGGAAGTCACACTTTTGAATCATGACGATCTTCAGTTGCGCCTGCTCTGCACAAGCCCCAATATGGCGGCGCCCACAACAATGTCGGGGAACGGAGTGCCGATACTCTAAGCGCAGCTCATTTAGTGGTTCTATGTATCACTACTGCGTAATGCACGTTAAAGGAACGATGCAACGATTTTTGTACTTTGCGCAATTTTATTGTAAAAAAAAACTGAAACACCCCTTAGGTTTTTACCACACGTAATCGAAGCCTCAGAAAATAATTAAAGAAAAACGAGCAGAGTTTATCCCCTCAACTCGCAGCCAGAACAGGGGGGCTCGTGATCTGGAGCCGATAATATGAGGCCAATGTTTATTATAGCCACGCGCTGGGGTTGGCAAAAGCACAGGACACACGCTGAGTTTCAGATATTGTTATAGTTCGGCTATTGCCGTCATTGCAGCGATTAGACAAGCGCCATTACCCGAAGGCTTCTCGAGCTATTGATTATCACAAGCCCAAATTGAGTGCTCACGCAATGCTCGGGTCCAATCTCTGAGCCGCATAGCCGCATAGCCGCATTCAAATATTTTCACTGGGTCGTACTGCGACCACCCAGCTACGTCAACAAGTGTTGCGAAGGAGAGCTTGAGTGAAAACGCCCGATTTTGTCCTTGAAATTACACCGCAACAAAGGAGTTTCTTGGCGAGTGCCTGCGCGTATCCTTGAGCCCCACCAGTGCCAGTGAGCTCGTGTAATGTGAAAAACATTCCAACTGAATACCGTTGCACCGCCCCTTTAAAGAGCACAGACCATAGCAGCCGTACTCCACTGACAAATTTTTTTATATATATCTTAAACCAGTGTCGCCATATCTCATAGGGAAATTTATTTTAGACTGTCTACACTCTGCACATGGATGCCTCAACCTCGTGCCAAAATCAACAAAGAAAGGCTACTAGGAGGAGATGAGCTTAAACAAATTTGAATTGTGCTTCCGCTTTATACTCGGCCACATTAAGCCCAATAGTGTTATTGTCTACCAAACTACAGCAGAAGGGCTCAGTGTGTTGTTACGACGACAACACGCCTGCCCTTTTCTTACGTTTCTCCATATTTTGTTTGCGTTTCATTTCGCACTTTTAATTTTTTAATTAATATGAACAAGCTAGATTGAACCAAATTTTTATTGACAACAAGGAACGGTGACATCCGGCAGCGACTGTGTTCTAAGAACCTTCACTGGACTACCACCCCGAATATAAGAGACCCCCTTGGCATTTTTGTAAAGGTAAGTTACCTATACATAAATTATAAAACTGATGTCACGGCTGACGACGCCGGACATACGGCGCTAAGGCTCCAATCATACCATTGTGAAGTGAATCCCATAGAGTTAGTCTGGGCACAAGTGAATTACAAAGACACTTCTCAGAACACTACGAACAAGCCCAATCACATGAAATGGCTTTTGAAGGAAGGAGTAGAAAACGTATAACAGTTGACCACTGTCCTGGGTGTGTGGATCACGTGAATCTGATGAAGACGAAGATTTTGGCAGTTATTTCACGTTGTCAAATACGGAAGCGGTAGTTATCACCCTCGATGCTTGCTGTACAAAGGACAAAACGAATGGCGACAGTGAAGTTGGTGGCGAGAATGAAGATGTAAACTTATGCGTTGTCATGCATTAAAGTGACCATGACAGACGTAAAAATGCTTGAAGAAAGAGGACGTCAATAATGACGCTTTCGGAAGGGCCTTACACGTATTTGTAATTACTCCTAAAATGTTGATTTCATTCTTTGATGATCTGATGCAATTGTTCGGAGCCGCCTTTCTTATGCCCATAGATGAGTGGGGATCGTCTCTACCATTCGTGATCCACACAACATGATTCACCCGATCAAACCGATTCAAACATGTACCCACTTTGAACCTGCTGCGTCATCCAATTGCATCGAAAAATCTTCAAAAAGCACTATGGGTGAGCCCGATGACGGTACCATTAAACTGACGAAGAACAGAACCCTAATGAAAAATACACCAGGCAAACCTGAGGTGACATCAGAAAACCCTCGCGTGACACCAGAAGATCTGGTGTTCCCACCGGCATTGCTGGTGTATCAAGCACACCAGCCTGGTGTACCCACCACAAAGGCTGGTTTTCCCGCATACCAGACTGGTGGGCACACCGAGAGAGTCTGGTGTCACACCACACGGGCTATGTGCCCACCAGAAAGCCTGCTGTGCACACCACGCAGTGTGATGTGACACCAGTGTTGTATTTTTGTTGACTTTCCCCCCGTCCGGGAGCGTGTTTTTGATTAGTTTGTGTGACGCCCCTTTCCCCGACGTGGTGCCTCGTTTCCTCCCGTCTTGGTGGTCGCCGGGGACCCCGCGGCGGGTTCCTTTGTGCTCAAGAAGTCTCCCCTCGTCCCCAGCACTCTCCCGGGCTGCCTCGAGCAGCTTGGGGCGCTCGCCTGTTCGCGGGTTTCCCTTTCCCTTTCCGCCAGTATTCTTGTCGAAGTTTGAGAAAATAAAGGAGTCTTCTCTGTGAGTCGAAGCCGAAAAGATGTGTGTTGGTGCGCTTTTCTGATTTCCGAGGAGTTAAAGATAGTTAGACATGGTTTGGTAGCAAAACAAGAAAAACAAACTAGTAATTATTACAGTTTTCGGTGCCGAAACCCGGGAATTAACGGCCAGATCATGCCTACTACAAGCCAGGAGGGCGTCGACCACCTGAAGCGAAAGAGGACAACCCTGCGAGCCTCCACAACAAAGATCAACGAGGTTGGCGTCCTGCTGGTCACGGATTTAACCGACATCGGTGAGCTCAAAGAAAGATTTGATAGTATTCTACTGAAGGGGATGGTGAACCAAAATTAGGATTAAAAAAAAACAAACAATGTACGAGATGTAGGCGGGATGCTACAATCTCTACAACGCTACTCGTAAGGTGATATCTCGAATGGACTGCCGTATTTTTGGAAAAAGAGGTCGAGATTGGACGAAGCCGACGAGGCGCGTGACGTCAAGATATCTCATTTCCTCCTCTCTTCGCTTCGCCTCCTCAAGGCGGCGAGGCGCAGAAGACGCGAGACTGTTCCCTCTCCTTCTCGGAAAAACAAGACGTAAGCATATTTGTCGAATGCGCCTCCTTTTTTTGAAAAATACGGTTATCCGCTCGAGATATCGTTGTATGAGTGGTGTTTTGGTGTTTGTAGCATCCCGTTGCACGCTTTTGCCGCCGTGTTTTGTGGAATCCAGATCTCGGTTCAGCATCCCTTTAAGGAGGCTTCCCTGAAAGAGCTGAACAAGGAAATCGAGCCATCTATTGAATATGACGCCTTAGAAAAGGAGATAACTGGCGCGGAGGGGTACGCGAAACGAATCAGCGTAGCTAAGACACGTGTTAACCGCAAGCTGAAAGGCCAAGAATTGCGGAACGACAGGGCGTCCGGTTCTTCAACGCAGGGCAGTGGCTCCGGACAAGCTCCAGTTGATCGCGGCCAACTCCCTAGAACAGTAAAGTTTCCGAAGCTTGACTGTTGTGCTTTTCTGCTTTTTTTAATAAAGTAATTATGACAGCAGCGTTGTTGTCAAATGTATAATTGTACCCTTTTTGTGATTAAAGCAACACCCAGTCAACAGGTGCTCTGGTATCACACCACAACGAAACCTGATGTCACACCAGAATACCAGATTGCTAGTGTTATACCAGAACACCAAATTGCTGGTGTCACACCAGCACACAAGTTTTCTGGTGTCACACCAGAACACCCGACTGCTGGTGTGAAAATGTCAAAAAATCCCATCTGTATAAAAGTCTGGTGTCACATCAAGTCACACCAGCCCTCGGCCTGGTGTATTTTTCACTAGGAAATCCACTGCGCTAATTCAAGTAGTCCTACGATCTTCACTGAACCAGTACTAAATCTCATCGCCATCGTAAATATAACTGACCAAACAAATCTTACTCTATTTTGCTTCATCTAAAGTTCAAATGCAGGCAACGCTACAAAGAAATGGGACCAATAGAGTAGCGTTAAAAGGGCAAGTCACTGGACGTTTTTTGTTTCTGACTGGTTCAGCGATGATAGAACACGTACAGAAACGTGGCGAACACCAGACAGAGCGCTTTTCACGCGGTCCGATTGGTCCCATCAGATTGTAACGTAAGACGGGACTGGACTTATGGTGAAACGAAGTTTACTACTACTATTATTGAAAGGACGCCTTTTTACTGAATGTTTGTTTCCCCGCTGAGTGACCATGTGTGATACGAAAGCTCTTTGCCCGAAAAAAATGAGTTGTGCGTATGTTTATACAGCCTAGAACGTCGTCTGCCTCAACGGACGACGAATCTGCCAGCTGTAGATGAGAAATTTAGGCACTCCAGTACAACCGCTAGCCTGGGGTCTTTAACGTGCATCACGTAGTAATGATGCGCAACCGCACGCTGATACGATGCTCATCCAGATCGAAACGGGCAGGGTAGTTATTGAACCCAGGATCCTGGGTTCTGCATCGCGAGGTTTCGTTCCACGTGCTCCGAGCTGGTGTGCGCTAGCCCCCTCGGCCACCGGTCCCCCCCCCCCTTTTTTTTGTGCCCAACACGCGGCTATATAAAGTCTCAAATACTTCAATAAATTGAATAAACTCTCAAAAATTACAATCACCGTTCTCGCCGTAAACAAAACAAATAAAACGACATCAGTCTGAAGTTTTGTTAATAATTGTTAGCAAATGACAACAATATATAAGGTGCTACACGCACAGAAATATCTACATAAGACATAGTGATACAAAAATGTGATATGTTGAAGCATTTAAAAGAAACAGAAAAAATGATTAATTTTAGTGGCGTACGGATATCAGCTTTTTTCTGTGGTAACTGCTGCAACGCAAGGCCGGGTTTGGTTGCTGTACTAAAATTTATATCCCACGACTGTTTGCTGAAGTGTGGTGTAGTCTAGGTGTTACCGTGCCGTTTCATTGCTGGGGAAATGGAAAGCGAACAGCCAATAGCTGGACATGCTTCACATCGAATCTTGAGTTGACAGTGAGAATATAAAAATAATGGTACGCGAAAAATAAATGACCAGTATGCACACATACACTATAGCAAGCTTTCGTTTACATGCATGTTCATCATGCGTATATTACCAAAGAGTTATGAATTATGCGAAAAGAGTTGAGTCGGGCTCAGGACCGCTGAACGCTGCTCGCGAGTTAAGCAAACGTTTGTATTTTTGAGAGGGCAATCTAGTTAAAAAGTATACTAAATCCTTTATAAAGTGCGGTGCCACCTGGTAGCCCAAATAGCAGTTTACCTCTTTCTGTACTAATGGCGGTAATCGACCCGCAGCTTGTAGAATTTAGCCGGTCACAATTGCTTTCGCTAGACAACAGCAGTCGAGAATGTGTGTTTTTTTTTTTTTTACCTTAGAATTCTTTCTGGACTTCCAGTTTTCATGGTGAAAGATAACCGGTAACAACGAAGCACCGACCCCCATTGATGCCGTAATAAAATTGTAAACATCAAGGGGCAGTAAAGCCGATGATGTGCCGCGAACAGATTGACTGAACCCGAGTTAGAAATGAAGGCTTACGCATCTCTTGTATTCAAGTCTAGCCTCGCATTGTACGAACATTTGGAATGGCCTTGCACCTTCTACTTCAAAGCATTGTCAATTTTTTTCGTTCTCAGTGACCACAAGGCCGCCATAAGTACGACTCATATGCCAGCCCTCAGATGATGATAGTGATCAAAGTGGCCACACTGAGTTTAGAAAAGAGTCAATTTCCCGTCCTCAGTACTTAAAAAAAGATGCTGGCAATTTTTTTTTTTTTTCAGAAATAACGTGAATGCTGTGGCCCATAATTTCCGTCTAGACGAACCACTGAAAACAAGAATGTGAGCCTCCTTGCACAACAATACCTGATATAAAAGAATAAGGTCGCAAACAATAAGCGACACCAAGGGCCGCTTGCTAGCGAACGCCGATCAGTCTCCTCTAGAGTTCTAACTCAAGCAGCGAGCAGTCTCGGCTTAGACAGTGTGCGCCGCACCGGTTGAGCCACTCGCTAAAAGCGAAATTGGCGCAGTCATATCATAGTCTCTACTTGAGTTCAGTACCTACAGCAGTGTGAATAGGACCCATAGGAGGAACCTGGGGTGAAACTCAAGAAGTACAAAAGAAAACGATTAACCCGGTCATGTAAGTGACGCGATGCAACCTCCTGCTCATTTAGAAAGTGGATGTGAGGAATACTCCGCGGGACCAAGTTTGGAGGCGCCAACAAGTTGATAATCTTAAATCACTGCCTTCCTTTGCTTCGCACTCCCTCTTGACATTGGATGGTATTCTTAATCGGCTACAACGGAAGGCAGACTCACAACTGTAATATGTATGTCGGGCGATCCGTACTTACGCGTCCAGGAATATTATCGAACATTGTTTTTAAGTTCTACAACATCAAAGTGGTCAAGCGTCTTCGTTTCGTTATCATCATATAGTATGTTACCGCCGTTTTCTACGTCTTGCGAATGCCTTGAATACAGGTTCCCACGGAAAGGTCTGCGTTTTCTTTATTTTTTTTTCTGGTAACATTTTATTTAGGGGTTTTATAAGTATCTCTTGGCGATAAATTGCCATAATTTTTTTGTGTACACAAACAAGGAAAAGAACAACGGCCTTTTTCGCTTACTGCAGCATGTTCGAGGCAAACATGATGCAATTTCGGCCAAACTGAGACCTCCGTTTCAGTTTCTTCTCCTCGATGAGACCTAAAGGATGAAAATGACAGGGAAAACGGAATACAAAAAACGTAGGGGCCAGGGTGAACATTCTGTTTGGCCCCAAACCGCCTATAAGTCAGCTCCGGGGGCGTCTCAGGGTTTGAAGCCGGGATCTCAGTTTAGGACTTAGATTGATTCTCACTTCATTTCAATCGAAAGGCTTATCTTGCTGAGACCTCCGCGGGTCTAGACTCTCTGGGTGGTTGTCCTAAACCGTTCTATCAAGCGGTCCCCGAAGCAAATATAAAAATTGTTACGTACTCAGGCGGTTGGATGACATGGTGGTGGCGAATGGTTCATGAGGCTCTTTTCGTAGATATCTCGCGCACTGCGCAGCGCCTCGTTCTTTTCTTTTCTTGTTCTTGGGGCGTTCTTCTTTTTTCATTACTTATGAAAGCGCAAGGTTCGATTGTGCCGATGAATTGTTGTATCAAAACTATTAAAGAACATAATATAAATTGCCGATAAACTAAAGTAATTTTGTGTGTTTCTTCGCATATTCTGTTGGGCGTTTTCAAGCGCTCCAATCCTGTGTATGAATTGGCAAGATTCTAGACGTTTTCCGTTTCCTGTCGTTCTCAGTCACGTGGATTCTGTATCTGGAATGCGGGACGAAAACTTTATAAAAAATTTCAACCTGAAATATTCGAGAAAATATAGGGAAGGCAAAGCAAGAGTGTGTGACAATCACGCATTTTTGTAAACACCTTTTAGGGGCGTTGAGATATCAAAACGATATTTTACCGCATAGCAGAAGTGTCGACATAAACCCCTTTCCCATAAAGTGCGCTACCAAAAGCGCTGCATATGGGCGAAACCCCTCCCAGGTCGTCTTTCTTTGGATTAATTTTTTTTATTTCATTTCTTGAAATAAGAATAATGTCAGACGATCTATTTTCATGGTGTTGCTTTAATAATGCAACGACTCCAAGCTTCCACTTTGCGCTTTGCACCAACCATGACTCTTGTCCTTCGCAACTACTGATAAGCAGCCAGGGCCGACTTGCTAGAAACAGCAACTCAGCTGAGACTGTGCGAAAGAACGCAATGCCAAAGCCAGCGCACGAGCTGAGTGGGACTCAAGCCGCGTCTCAAGACGCTCGCACGCCCCACTCTTTCCACTGCTTTCTTGCACCCAGTCTCAGCTGAGAAGCTGTTTTAGCAAGCCGGCTCAGGATCACAACTCGTGAAGTTTCCTCGCACTTCTCTTTCGTTTTTGGCAGTCCCCGGAATCAGCGTTGCGAAATAACATCAAGCGAGATGCTCAGTGCTGCCCTGCCCTGTTCTTCTATGACCTGGTAAGACAGCGGATTTCCTTGTGGCCTTCACTGTAGCCTGGAGCAATGGGACTCCTTTAGACGCGTGGGGGTACGGCCACACTGCCATGCCCAACACCGCCTGAGCTATCCTGAACAGCTGTTCCCCGTCACCTGCGACTGAAAATGTGGGCAATCATACTTTCTTGAAATAACTATAGTGAGCCTATTGAAATAAGTTTCGGCTTACGATAATTAAATGCTTCCCAATACAAGGTCGTTTCTTGAGGGGACAAAGAGAAGGAGGGGCTCCGCATAAGTCCCTGCAGGCAGCCGGCCTCATGACCTGTGCCGAAAAAATTCAAAGTGCCCGCCAGTGCCCTGTGACGAAACGATGTACCGCAAGGTGTCGGGGCGGGCAGAAGGGAGGCACTGACCTACGTCACTAAAAGTGGGTTCGCCGGAAGTCATGTGAATTTCACTTCTCGTGCTCTCCATGACTGTGCCTAAGACTTTTTTTTATTCTGGTTTTTTCCACGAGCGATCGTAGAAAACGAAGTTTCAGTTCTACTAGCTTTCTATCGCTGCACCGTTGGTTGGTTTGCCTGCTGTAAAGGCTCTGTTATGCTCCGACGTAACGCGTGCGCGCGTGCGAACGCGTCACAGCGACGTCACGTCGGCGAAAACCCGACGATCTATTAGCGGCGAGATGTTTTGGTGGCGCCCTCCTGTGGTTCCCCCTTGTGACGTCATTACCTTGCAAACAGCAAGTTCGATGGTGTTTGTTATTAGCATGCTGGAAGATGAAATCATTGCGCTCTCAAAGGAACACTGCCAACACCGTCAAAATTAAAGTTCTTTCATTCCTCTTAGTTCCGTCGATGATAAATCCCCTTTCCCACGTCATAGTCAGCGTTCGGCCAATCGTGGAAGGCCGACCACAGCGACGCTTTCGGTCGTGCACGGGGCTAATACTCCGGCGTCGTGGCGTAACCGACGCGACCGGCGGCGTTCGACGCAGCCTGACCGCCTCGACGCCAAAATGGAGTATGCCGTATTTCGCGCCGGCGCACTGGCTCCCGGCAGCCCTCGCGCGGGAAGCGCGGCAAATACGAGAGATAGCAGACAACGGGAGCACCACTCCGTGTGGCGTCATGTTTGAAGAATCGGACTCGGTCGTCGAGAAGCTGATCAAGGGAATTCGTCCTCACCCGTGTGTCTACGACACGAGGAAGCTTGAGTACCGTATAGCGTGCGCTTGTCAAAGATGTACCGTATGTACATTGACCGCCTACACTTGCGGCGCAGGCTGTGCACCAACAGTGCAAGCGCGAGTTTTCGTCGTGAAAGGTACGTCCACGCCATCGTTCAAACTTGGCGCTCAAGAAGCGCGAGAATTTTCGTCTGCTATTCGAAATGAAAAGGATCGGAAGTGGCGCACTCTCGCAGGAAACGTGCCCTCGTAGTCAGATTCTGCGCATGCGCCGCGCCGGCGGCCCACCGACGCGCGCCGCGGGAGCCGCCAGGGCCGCCGGAAAGAGGGTGGATTTTTGAGCGCGCGCGGCGTGACTGACGTGACGTAGCCGACTTCGGCCAGTGTTTGCTTGCGCGAGCGTTACGTCGGAGTATAACAGAGCCTTAAAAGTTGAGGACGAAGTCAGTTGATCGACGTGAAGGAGGTCAATGATGAAAGCGTGGCGAGTACAAGCCTGTGTACGAGTGCATGCCATCAGTCCAATGCTACAGGGCCATACTGGGTACAATACAAGCTATCGAGTTTTGAAAAAAAAAGAAAAAAAAAAGAAAACGCTTGCAGAAATTAGGATTGCTAGCATACGACACGCCCGATCGCATTGCTGAAGGTTTAGACACCGAGGTCGTCGAGTCATCGGATACTATCAAGGCTGAAGATGCTTGCCGTCTAGAGAATACGAACTGGTGAGTGTACCAACTACAAGAAAACGTGGAGCATAAAGTACGTGTTTTGTCTATACTCCATTTCACCTTATGATGTACCGCAGGAAAGGCTACAAGCGCGAGGTCCCTGCCCAAGGGAAAATCTCGGCAGCACGAGCTCTCATGCATTAAGTGCAGCTGCCAACGCTGTGAGCTCGTGCTTCTAGCCTTCGCTGCAGTACAACATAAGGTGAAACGAAGTATAGAACATGAGTAGGACTTGTTTACTAGGTTCACTGACTCCTCTTCTTCTACCTTTACAGGAACATTATACTCTGTTTCATGCTTAGCGTGCAATGCTGTCAAAGCTACTGGCGCGAGCGCGTGGCTTCATCTAGGGTTTTGTTTGCGCGAGAATGCGTGCAAATGATCAAAAAGATCAAGCTCCAAGCTCGCGCCAGTAGCTTTGACAGCGTTGCACGCTAAGTATAAAACAGAGTATAGGCGATGAAAAGCAAATAAAAGAAACCTTGTGTGTTTGGATTGCTCGCGGAGGTTCGGTGAATAACAAAAATATTGAAAAAAAATACATTGCAAGCGGTCGCGGTGAGCACGAGGGGTGATAGAACTCACGTGACCTCCGGCGATGCCTCCCTTCTGACCGCCCCGACATCTTGCGTTACACTGTTACGTTACAGGGCACTATACTTCGTTTCAGCTTCCGTCCGAGCGCAGCCAAAGCTACATGTGGCCGGAGCCAATCACACGCCGGCAATAGGTCACGCGATCTCGCCTGCACTTTTGTATCACTCAGCTGCGCCACTGGTCGTCCGCGCCAACCGCGCTCGCCAAGTATTTCGTCTGCTACGGATGTATCAAAGGTATCGTCTGCTACAGGTTTAAAAAGTGTCCTTTCAAGTTTTAAAATTTAGTCACAGGGGATGTCAGTACGTAGGCTGGCCGCTGGGGTCTGTGTCCGAGTTTTCCACCTGTTTGGCATTTCGGCATAGTTTTGAGATATATAAGTACACATTGCTAGGTGCCCGATGACCCGGCCGTTCATGTTTCATTGTATACTGTCTGGATATACAAGGGCTCGAGGCACAGTCCTTTCCACCAGCTTCTTGGCGTTTAATGTGATCGGCAGGTAAAGGGATGCCCTGATTTCGCCATGTATCAGTGAATTGTAGTGGCCCGGACGCTTTTCTTGTTTCCGACGTATTCGCGGTACGACGCAGCCGGAGTCTCCTGCCGAATTTGAAAGTAGACATTCATCACGACGCGCCTGACGCCAAAACATGCTTTTGCGAAAGGACGTTTTAAAGCGACTCAGTGAGGAAAGCAGCGAAGCACATTATTCGGCCATACCGGAACGAAATCACAGAAAAACCGAGCCCTGCAGCCGTGTTGCCAGCAGATGTACGTGTTTTCACCAAACCACATTTATTTACACGTATTATAAAACACAAACTTCAGATATGTAGTTCCTTTAGTTGCAAATCATTCTCTGCAGTACACATCCGGAATATTGTGCAAGGTTTACGCACACAACAGTTATTTAAAAAAATTACTTTCACGGTCTACTTTGTGGTGCGTGGGAATGCTCTTCTCGAAGTTGCGAACCGTTCCTCAGCCTTTGGCTGCGCTCGGACGGAAGCTGAAACGAAGTATAGCAGGCACTTTTAATTGGGCTTCGTATTTCTTTTTTTTTATAAAAAAGACTACGCAACTCTAAAGTAAAAAAAAAAAGGGGGGGGGGATGTCCTAATACATTATTTCAACGCCTAGCATAATTTTTTTTCTTTTTTGGCGTGTCAGACGTTTTTTATTTACTCAGGAAACTTGTCCAACTCAACCCCTTAGCAAAGAGAATAACACGGTGAGGAGGAGGTGACTCTCAGAAGGAATCAAAGCGCTGTATGGGCGGTAGGTTTATAGCGACTCCTTCAAGCTGCTGCCGCAAGGAGCTACTACCCTCTCAACAAAAGGATTATCGTAGGAGGGTCAGGGCGGCTCCTTACTATAGTAGGTTACAAGTCAAGAAGGTAGCGGCAAATGCCCCTCAAAAGGATTCATAAATCCCTCCGCCACCTTCGCATCCAATAGCGTCCCGACGTTTCCGTGACGTCGCGGCCAACGCGCGAGGAGGGTCTTGCCTTTCTGTACATATTTGCTTTATCTTTCGACTTTGACTTAGCATTGTGGAAGCCACGAGAGGGAGATTAGTCTTCCCCTTCCTATGCAAACAAAGACGACTTTCGGGGATTGGCGTCCCCCTCCGATTGATACAAAGGCTGCTTTCAGGAGCTCGGTTCCCTCTCCGATGAATACAAAGGTCGATTTCTTAAAACGTGGGGGTCGGAGACAAGTTGCCACCACTCTGTGGCCATTATCAATCCATTGAAGCGGAACAAGGAGCGTTTCCAGTGAACTCTTCTTTCGATTGCGGAGGGATTTGAAACCGGCGCACCACGCTTGTCGGAGGAGCTTTTCCTACCTTCTTAACTTGTAACCGACTATACCTGTGGGGTAGTCAGGAGCCGTCACAGATATCGCTACCCCCCTTAGTTATACTGACGACCCCATGGGTAATCACACGGCACGCAGTCAACGGGTAGTCACGGTGACCCCCCCCCCCAAAAGCAACATGGCGGCTGGCAAGCGCCAGTGCAGCAATACGAGTAAGGCCTAGCGAGCTGGACTGCTCTTTTCTAAAATACGATTCTCAAGTGCCTACGCCCGTCCGCTGTCTTCCGTGCGCACTAAAGAACTCTAAAACGCGCCTCGTAGCACCGGCACCGTACCTATTACGAGTAGGGGGGACAATGTGAGGGGGGGATTCGCGAGGTTTGTCCGCGACTGCTTTCGCGCGGTCGGCTGGATTGGCTTCGAGGCCAGAAAACATTTAAAGAAGGAATCGTATAGCGACAAATGGAATGCCGTCTTTATTGAACAGAGTATCTGCTTGCTGTGCTTGCCGTAAGCGATCCGGCGTTTTCGGTTGACAGCGGCGACGCGAGGCATCAACGATTCAAGCGGCGTCGGTTCCCACCGCTCAACGCTCCTGCTCACCGGTTAGCATTCGTTAGTTACTTTCAAGTCCCTACTTATCCGCACCGCGACTGTGCACGCACTTCGCGCTATTCAGCGCACGGAACACCCACGACACCCATCCAGCTGGGGGCACAATTATCACGATTGTTATCGAACGAGAGGATTGCAGGCCAGCTGTCCGTAATTCAATAGATACATGACTGCTCAACACTTCGCTTATTGAGTTGGGCGGCAGCTTGCGCTACCTAGGAAGTATAGTGGTTTAAATCGACCGGAAAATTCGGTTCCTTAACCTATCGCGCTACGACTTTGTGCAGCGTTGCCCACAGATGGTGCATTTTTTTTGTAAAATTTGCAAAGAACGAACTTACCTGAGGAAAAAGTAAAGAAAGAAAAAGGCTTAGCTCCTATGGAAACGCAGCGACGCCACCGGTCTGCAAACAACACGGCGCCGTTTCGCACGGGAGACGAGAGATGGCGCAAGCGGTCGCGACGCCAACTGCCGCCAACGAACGAGCAGACGCCGCCGAGAGCGGGCCCTTTAGCAGACAATCTTTTCGACTCAAAGGCGGCGCGAGCTTTTCTAATATCAGTTGGCATTGCATTATTTTATCATCCTTACTAATAAAACACACTGAATGGACACATAATCGATTAAAAAAATAGTTTGTCGGGTTATTTTGACTGTTTTTTTTTGTTTTTTTCGGGGTACTGATGTCGTCTGCTTTGCAGTTCGTCTTTACTACCGCGTCTGCTTTGCAGCTCGTCTTTACTACCGCGTCTGTATTTGTTTCTGCGACTGTTATTCGCGCTGTTTTCTTACGTTTGACGTCGGTATGGTGCGTTTAACTCCCAGCGAACAAGCTAAGGTCGTACTTTGGTACGGGGAGTGCCATAGGACGAAAGAAGTCCGCCGACGCTTCCGAACGGAGTTCAGGCGACGGCCTCCGAGCTCGCCTGCCATCCTGGGCTGGGGGAGGCGTATGCTCGTTCGTTGGCGTAAAGTCCCTGTATCTGGGAAAAGTGGCGCATTCTCTTTCCTTCTCCTCTAAAAACCCTCCTTACCCCACCTCTAAGTTCCGGTTTGCGACGGAGGCGCCCTCTGGAATTTCCCAAGCGTCTCGACGTCTCGGTCAGCTGAAGCGGTCGAGATGCCGATCGTGTGGACTTTTCTCGTCAGACAAGTCTGGCAGTGACCTCATTCAGAGCCCGCATTCGTATCCGACAGTCCTGAAGCCGCTCTAGATCTGCTCGTCCAACCGTGGATCCCGAAAGTGCTTTGGATAATCATCCCTTCCGAGCTGCATTAGGTGTGTGTCTCGCGAGTGTTCGGCTTCGCAGCTGGAGCAGGCGAGTTGCCGATCGTGTGGGCTTTTCTCGTCATATAAGTGTGGCAATGACCTTATTTAGAGTCCGCATTCGTATCCGACAGTCCTGAAGCCGCTCGAGATCTGTTCGTCCAACCGTGGATCCCGAAAGTGCTTTGGATAATCGTCCCTACCGAGTTGCATTAGGTCAGTGTCTCGAGTGTTCGGCTTCACAGGAATTGCAAGTCGCTTTTAATCATCATATCAAACCGCCAAATTGCAATTTTATTCTCAACGATTTCAAATGATTGACTACTTTATAATACGTGACCTTGGCGAGCTTTCGGAAGGGTTTGGCCTACGGGCGCTAAAAACAATTTGGCGGCCTAGAAAGCAAGATGCTATTTTCTTTCTATTTGGGGGCAGCGGTGATGTGGTTGACGATTTCTGTGTGTATTCTGTGCATGCTGTAAAAATTTGCAGCACCGCGGGCCTTTCGCTACGGCGCTACGCGGTGTCGCTTTTCTTCCGAGCGTAATACATACCATTTTCGTTATTTTAATTGATGAAACCGTTTTTAGACATGAAAACTCCGTTTTCGTTTAGCTTTCTTACTCCGTAATTTTATCAGTGTCTGTTTCTTTTCTGTTTATCGTTCATACTAAAAAAAAAAATCCGTTTAATTACGATTTACGCTGCTTTTAGACTCCTGGGCCAGCGTCCTAGGTCTAGAAACCTGGTGCAGACTTGGAAACCAGCGCTCGGTTTCGGCACCTAATCGAGTCAAGCAATTGCAGGTTATTTCAGTAAAAGGGAATGAGTGAGCCAAAAATAATTCAAATCTCATCCAGAGAGCAATGCAAAGCAAGCGAATGAGAGATCAATATCTCCATGAAAATACACAAGCACAGATGATTAAAAACAAAATCAGTCACAATTTTATTCATTTCACAAAACTGCCAGCAAAGTAAAAGGCCACGGCAGAAGTATTCACTACAAGTAGAACACATGCAGAGTACATAACAGATCACAGTATGAAAAAATGGAGACAGATGACACGGAGATGCACCATACACCATCAAAATACTTTATTAGTTCACGAATGTGCAGGTTGCTTTACTGACAGGTGCAGTCACTGTTACATATCATAAAGTAGTTCTAAAGCCCTTACACCTACTAATGCTGTTAAATAAATTGTACAAACCACATGGGGTTAAACATCGAGCTGCTTGATGAGACGGGTCTGCAGGTATCCGACTTCAGATGCATACTCGAGATAAGGATGCACGAGTGTGTTATATGCTGCAAGTTTGACTCGCCTTGTATGCTAAAGAGTCCATCAGCTCGTGAATTATGTCTGACACAAACCTGAAGATGCCAATGAAGTGTGCGTTCTACAAGGAAAGGCTACCCCGATTCCCTAATACCACATTTGAACCATGGGAAACAAAAAAAAAGATGAATCCTAAAAACTTTCTCGAGGATGCCTTTACTTCATGCAGTCCTCTTCATAGTGGATTTTCTGCAACGAGAAAGCGCTCAAGTCCAAATTTTAAATTGTTCTCTTCACGTTGCACCTGATACTCCTGTCGTTGTGCCATTATCAGTTTTATCTGCATAGAATATAGTTGTCTTTGTAGCTCTTTGTTATTCATCAGTACACCAGAAAGACCTGCATTCTGATGATACGGCCTGATACCAAGTGTAAACAGTGTGCCTGAAAAAGAATAAAAGATTATTATTTAGTCTCGTCAAGTGGCTAAGAGTGACACAATAAAATCGGATGTAAGTAACAGCGTGTAACTGTCTGCACTCTGCCAGGAAATAAACAGCAGTCGAAAATGAAAACTCATCAGCAGTTGCTGTGGCAATCTGTCCAGGACAAGCTGGAGAAGCAAGGGCCTGTAGAGCGCTGCTCAGACCTTGTTCAGGCAGCCATGGGACGGTACACACTTCTTGAACGAATAAATAAGCATAGACGACAGTCTTTGTAGGTGTGCCTCGATCAACCTGGAAACAGTATCATTATGCTAAACTCACCAACACACAACACACCTCTAGAACGAATAAATGAGCAGAAATGACAGTCGTTGGAGGTGTGCCTCGGTCGACCTGGAAACAGTTATCATTGTGCTAAGCTCACCGACACACTAACACACTTCTAGAACAAATAAATGAGCAGAGACGACAGTCGTTGGAGGTGTGCCTCGGTCGACCTAGAAACGGTATCATTGTGTTAAACTCACCAACACACTAACACACTTCTAGAACGAATAAATGAGCAGAGACGACAGTCATTGGAGGTGTGCCTCGGTCGACCTGAAAACAGTATCATTGTGCTAAACTCACCAACACACAAATACACTTCTAGAACGAATAAATGAGCAGAGACGACAGTCGTAGGTGTGCCTCGGTCGACCTGGAAACAGTATCATTGTGCTAAACTCACAAACACACTAACACACTTCTAGAACGAATAAATGAGCAGAGACGACAGTCGTAGGTGTGCCTCGGTCGACCTGGAAACAGTATCATTGTGCTAAACTCACAAACAGACTAACACACTTCTAGAACGAATAAATGAGCAGAGACGACAGTCGTAGGTGTGCCTCGGTCGACCTGGAAACAGTATTATTGTGCTAAACTCACCAACACACTTCTATAAACGAATAAATGAGCAGAGACGACAGTTGTTGGAGGCGTGCCTTGGTCGACCTGGAAACAGTATCATTGTGCTAAACTCACCAACACACTAACACACTTCTAGAACAAATAAATGAGCAGAGACGACAGTCGTTGTAGGTGTGCCGCAGTCGACCTGGAAACAGTATCATTGTGCTAAACTCACTAACACACTACTAGAACGAATAAATGAGCAGAGACGACAGTCGTTGTAGGTGTGCCTCGGTCGACCTGGAAACAGTATCACTGTGCTAAACTCACCAACACACTAACACACTTCTAGAACGAATAAATGAGCAGAGACGACAGTCGTTGGAGGTGTGCCTCGGTTGACCTGGAAACAGTATCATTGTACTAAACTCACCAGCAACATGGGGGGGGGGGGGGGTTGCCAAATTAGGCTGCTCTAGGGAAGCTGGGAAAGTTAGGCTCTGTACAGCACCGCTTGGAACTTCCTGGGAGGCCTCAGGAGGACACACTCGCCTAGAATTGACAAAGATGGCACTAGTGATAGGTGAGCCTCAGTTGACCTGGGAAGAGTATCGGACTGCCAAACTCACCAACAGCTGAGATCACTGCAGCAGATTGCCCCGAGGGAAAAGCTCCGCTTGGACCTTGCTGGGGGCCCTCCAAAGGACACACACTCCTAGAATGGACAGAGATGGAACTAGTGGTAGGTGTGCCTCGGTCGACCAAGTAATAGTATCAGACAGCCAAACTAAAGAGCAGCTGCGGTTGCTGCAACAGTCTGTTCTGGGGATGTTCCAGTACTGTGGGCATTGCCTTGTGGTGTTCTATTCAGGTTTTGCTGGGGGTGCCTCGGTAACTTCAGGGAGCCAACATAAAAAAACAAATAAATGGAACTGCATTTTGTAAAGGAGGCATCCAAAATTATCAGTTTGTGTATTGAATTTGTATTGTAAAACAGATATGTGTCTTACTGAATAGAAAAAAATGGTTTGTGAGATGTACATACCACTTACATTTCCAGTTTTCTTGCAGTGGTGGTTTACTCTCTTGGTTGAAGGTAACGAAAAAAGAAATGTTTGGGAGAGCATCTTTCTTTAATTTTTTGCTCTCCTTTGTTTTGCATGATTAGTGTTTTGATTTGGTCGATACTGAAGTGGTCCTGTAATAGATTGAAGAGATCGGATTTTAGTCGAGAGCAGATCATGTAACGCCACCTCAAACGCCCGTTTCTGCAGATCCCAGGTTAGCCTGCCAAAGACCTGCACGTAAAGTTTGCGCTGTCAAAGCTGCTCGCGCGAGTGTGGGGTTGATCTCAAATGTTTTATTTGCTTGCGTTTTTGTTTCAATAAGACTGCGAGCGAAGGAGACCCTATTGACACTGCGAGAGCGAACGCACTTTGAGCGGGCTAAGCACACACGCTCGTCCAGTAAGAGCGACGTCAGAGACATACATACTCGTGCTTGTCGCACTGGCTGCGCTCGCACTTATATTGAAACGGAGTACAGATACATCCACATGCTCGGGTCCGCAGCCGCGGCAGCGTTGCAAGCTATGTGTGCGAAACAAAGTATGGTACGCGTGCACGTACGCAAAGCTTGACGCGAGCGCGTACTCGGCACGCACCCGTAATTGGGAGCGGCGCCGATGCCATCACAAGCACGAACAGGAGCAGGCCGTTTTGAACGACTTAAGGCCCCTACGCACAGTTGCGTTTGAAACCGTCTCACTGCGGTAAGACTGCGAGAACGCAGGACATCCGTACTTTTTTTGTCGCATGCCAAGCCATCCCTTGAATTGGATTCCACGCTTCATACGAAGCACAGATGTGCCGGCCACTCACTTTCGTTTCTCGACGCAACGCAGTTGAACGCTCTCAAACGCAACTGTGCGTAGGGGCCTTTACTTCCACGGCACGGGCGTCCGTGCATGCCAAGTTGGCAATGTTGTGCTCGCTATTACATCGCTCGCGGTGGAATGGAGTGCATAGCTCGCTCTAAACAGCTGTCTTCTTTCACGCTGGCCATGCTGGTGAGCTTTATGCGGAGCACTCACCTCGCATAACTTTGCGTCTCCCGTCGGGTTGAAATCTTTCGATCGATTCGGTGAAGCAAGATCTTCCTCCGAGGTTCATTTTCCGTTCCAGAGGGAACACTGAAAAGCTTTCCGGCCGACATCTCTACAGGCGCAGCAGCTCGTCAGCTGCGGCGTAGCAACATCTTGGGAAATTCATGGCGAGCGGAAGTCCAAAACCGAAAGCCAGATGTCACGTGACGACCGGCCAATAGTGTGCGGCGGCGGCTAGTTCAAAGAATGGCGCCACTTTTCCCAGGATAGAGGGGCTTTACGTTGGCGGCGTTTGTTGCGACATCTCTTGTCTCCCGTGCGAAACGGCGCCGTGTTGTTTGAAGATCGGTGGCGTCGCTGCGTTTTCATAGGAGCTAAGCCTTTTTCTTTCTTTACTTTTTCCTCCGGTAAGTTCGTTCTTTGCGAATTTTACAAAAAAAAAATGCACCATCTGTGGGCAACGCTGCACAAAGTCGTAGCGCGATAGGTTAAGAAACCGAATTTTCCGGTCGATTTAAAGAGCCTGCCGTCTCCTTGTTTCACCCTGTAGATGGCGGTAAAAAAAGTGATATGTTTGTGTATTTCAGATTTCATGGTACAGCTCCTACACCGGCATACACACCGCACAAACGCCAACGAACATACCGAACACTGTTACAGGCGCATACATGTCACTAGAAGAACAAGGCACAAAAAACTCCAATACAGCACATCCGCGACTCTACTCTAACCACCCTACTGGCCCGATTCGTATATATGCCCTATCATTTTCTGAGAACCATTCGGCAAGTGAGTGCCGCTGTTTACTAGATGACTACGAAGAGTGTTTGGAAGTATTATCGGTCTAAAAGTCCTTTCTGTATTTAAATTGGCAGGCTAGACATCTCTCTTAATCAAGCGCTTCGAAAGGTAACATGATATGGACGTAATCGGCTAAAGTTACTGCGCACGGCATGCTCCCCATAAGTTTCAGTTTCAGATTCAAGCAGTGATAAGCTTACTCAAGCCATGTTGCCCCATACTCGTTCCGCGCGTCTATAGAAGCAAAAGTTGCAATAATATATGCATTCCTAATCAGCAGTCGGCTAAAGGTGACATAATTCTTAGTCTTGTGTTGTTCGATTCGTTATTTTCCCCTTAAATTCTGTGCTTGCGAATAGGTGACTTAATTGTAGTAGGCAAACGCTGGCGGCACGCTTTCCTGTGTTGGTCGAGCAACCGATGACTCGCTCTACTAGCTCCACCTTAAACAACCCTAAATTAAATTTATGTTAAAAAAGTATTGTGGCAAAATTTTATATATATATACACAAACACATATATATATATATATATATATATATATATATATATATATATATATATATATATCTGGGAAGACAAAAACCTTTGGTGAAAACAGCAACAACAGACGATTTAATCTTCGACGTTTCGACTGGAGTCCGGCCGAAACGTCGAAGATTAAATCGTCCGTTATTGCTGTTTTCACCGAAGGTTTTTTTCTTCTCAGTTATATACCCATGCCTTCGGCCTCCCGCCACCATGCCCGTTGTATATATACATATATATATAGAGAAACTAGCATAGCCATTTTTTTGTGTATGTGCTGCATTTGGAAAACATGTACACTCCTATTAAATTATTTTAAATCTTTCAGTTTTCTGTTGACAACAAAAGGTTGGCATTTTTCAAGCATGGGGACACTTCACATAAACAGTGCATTAAGCTCAAAAATTTAGGGCATTACAATCAAAACTATACTGCATAGACTGTATATAAAGTGACTATAATAGAGACGGTGTTAAGGTAACAATTATTTGTATTATTTTATTTTCGAAGCCTGATATACAATTTTGTATTGAAAACATTTTCCTTTAAAAAATAATTAAACCTTTTAAAACAACCTTGTTTTATAACTACAACTTTTGAAACATTGTGGAAATGGAAATCTGAAAAGGAATCTTTTTCCAGCACTGGACTATCAAACCATAATAATTATAGTAATGATACTTTCTGAAGCCAGAAACAAACTTGCAGCTTTCTTTTTGGCCCCTTTGAATATGAAACAGACCAATAAACTTACATGAAAACAAGAAACATTTAACCGAAAAAACAATGCTATGTATGCATTAAAAGCAAATTAAAACATGCAACACTGCACTCATTTCAGCAATCTAAAAAAAAAAAAAACTGGAAATATGTACAACACAAAAAGGGATATGATTTACATCTAGTAATATACAGGCCATAGCAGCAGTTTGAGCAATAAAAAAAAGTATGAGGGGTACCCAAAAGTAACTAGAATGAATTTCAAGAGGACGGGGCGTTCGTAGTACCAGCATCCGCTTCTAGCAGCGCTAAGCGGCACCCTTCTTGGGGCAGATCACCCACCGGCGTCGTCTGCTAAGGATCTAGCGGTACGCTGTTAATATTTTCCCCAAGCACTTCAAAATCATTCCTCGTTTTTTGCAATGTCTGACTTGAAGGGCGTTCTACGTTCGCAAAACTATTTCCCTTTGAGAATTTTCATACGGGCGAAGAGAAAGAAGTGACAAGGGGGGCGCCATGAACATCGGCGCCATGAACATTTTGCTCAAATATTGTTGCACTGACAGGGCAGAACGTGCTGGGGCATTGCTGTGATGGAACTTTCATTCCCCCTTTCTCTTACATCAGGGCGTTTCTTCCTTATTGAGTTTCGCAAGCGTCGCAAAATTCCCTGGTAAAACACTTGATTAACAGTATCATTAAGAGGAACAAACTCGAAGGGAACAATGCCTAATTTTTTTCATATTTTCATCAATTGAGGAGGTTGAGGGTCGCCCTGAACAAGGTTGGTCGGCGATTAACAGGAATTTCCCGGCCTTAAAGTGAGAAACCCACTCGTAGACTTGCGATTTCTCATTAGCATCTTCTCTGTAAGCTCTCTGAAGCATTACAAGAGTTTCCGGCACTGTTTTCTCTAAAAAGAAACAACATTTCATAGCCGCATGCTGTTCCTTCATATCGGACATTGCAAAAAAAATGACAAATTATTTTTAACCGCTTGGGAAAAAAATTTATCGCAGACAATGCTGGTCGGCAAACTCACTTGGAAAGGGCGCTGCTAAGCGCTGCTAGATGCGGAAGCTGGTGCTACAAACGGTCCGCCCTTCATAAATTCATTTTAGTTAGTTTTGCGGCCACCCTCGTGATACTGTGTCAAAAGCTTTCAACATATGCCCTATTTAGAAAACGAAAAGATGGCTACCTTTCAATTAGGCTCAATATACCTTATGCGAAATCGCTTGGTGGTCTGACAACACTAAGAGCATCGCCATTTTAATGTTGCCAAGTGTCGTTGCCACCGAAGTGCGGTGGAGGCATCTAAGAGAGCCGTACGGGCAGTGTGCGATTGCGCAGCTGCTGTGTTTTCTGCCATCCGATCATGGAGTGCGGACGAAGAACTTAAACAACCTACGGCAACTGTCTGACGAAACTCTCGGAGGACCGTGCACGCTGGCGACAACCTCGTCGAGGCAACGGAGCAAGTCCTTCACCTTCTCTGAGGAAGCTTACACACTGTCGGTTGTCGCCAGCGTGTGCACAGGCCTCCGAGAGTTTCGTCAGACATTTGCGGTTGGTTGTTTAAACTGTTCGTCCACATTTTATGGTCAGAAGGTGGGAAACACAGCTGCTGCGCCATCGCACACTGCCCGTACAGTTGTCCCCCGATGCCTCCACCGCTTACCGACAACGCTTCCTAACATTAAAATAGCGACGCTCTTAGTGTTGTCATACCACCAAGCCATTTTGCATAAGGTTTATTGAGATGAGGCAATTTTCTCTGTAATAGACCCTTTCATGATCTCATCAAGCAACACTGGCGGTCGCCATCTCTTGGGCACGAAACCTGTAATGGCATCAGAGTCCTTACCGAACTCTGATGCAACATTCATTCCCGATACAAGCCAAGCCGAGTTCACGCTGAATGCTTGCACAGCTCTCGTGTCCAATACATGCTCAGAGTGTGTGCCCAAACAATGGCGGACTTTGATAATTGGTGCTGCAGCTACCATACTCTGTTCACCCTTACAAAAAAATTGAGCGAGGGAGTATCCAATTTGTATACAGAATTGTGGATTCAGTGAATAGATTACTTATATAACGTGTATCCAACTTTTTATCGCGTTTCTTGAGCTAATTGGCCGACCACTGGGTTTCGAAAAGCTGTAGACTAAAGTGTCTAAAATTCAGATAGAATATCTGTAGACTTTCTATCCAATGTTAAGACATTTTAGTGTATACCTTTTGTATCCAAATTGATGTGCCAATTAACCGAAGAAATTCGTTAAAAATGGAGATACATTGTGGATAGCAAATACTGCTAGAATGTCTGTAGATATTCTATTCAAAGTTCAGACACTTCAGTCTACAGCTTTTCGATCCCGAGTGGTCGGCCAATTAGCTCAAGAAACGCGATAAAATGGTGGATACATTGTGAATAGAAAAGGTTTGCTAGAACTCCTGTAGACTTTTATTCTGGAAATTTCAGACATTTATGCCGATATAGTTTGTATCCAAAGTGACCAGCCCCGGCTGATGTCGTCCTCTGTGTCCACCGCAGCCATCTTTAGGTTGTACTCGAGAAGCATGTCATCTGGGAGAGCACGACGTAGGACCGGGCAGAGCATTGCACAGAAGGAGTCCTGGCTCACCCTCAACGCCTTGAGTCCTCGTATGCGAGCTTGTAGTTCGCATACGAGTTCGCATACGAGTTCGCATACGGCTTCCGAACGTCTTCCGCAGGAGGCCCACGGCGTTGGAGAGCACTGTGCGGTGGGCTGTTAAGCCGGCAATGGCAGCTGCTCCATCGCCGCTCAGCGCTGATTGCAGGTAGTTGAACCTTTCCGCCGAAAAATGTCCGAGTTAAGATGGATGACGGTCTCCTAGGGTTAACAAAACGGCTGTCAATTCTTCCGTTGACCGTTGAATTTCAGAAGTTTAAGTTTTGGGAGTTTGAATCTCGACTTCGCTGGCGTTGGCGATCTGTTTGTCCTTCCGATGAGGATACTCTCGTTGGATGTATTGCCGCGTTCCGCACAGCATCTTAGCTGGCTCTTCAGCTTGTCAAGTAGGTCACGATCTTGTCCTCGTATTCGATGACGTGGGTGGATTCGAGGTCTTCATCTTGCTCCGAAATGAGTGGCTCGATGGTGGCGTCGACGGCGTTAAGTTGACCCTGAGCCAGGACCAGTCGTTCGATGAGTAGCTTTCTGTCATCGCTGTTGGGTTGCGCTGACTGTAGCAACGTCTCAGCGTCGTTCACTAGCCGCATCACTTGCGACCGAATCCTCTTGCGCTTTTTCTTGCGAACTTCCATGCTGTCGTTCTAGTAGAAGGAAGGATCACTCACTTTTCTCTCGGCGTTCGAAGTGTTCGCAGAGCTGTAATCCCGGGTTTTCAGCACCAACTTTTCTGTTGCAACTGTTGTCTCTTGCTGGCAGATGAGGCGCTCCGTAGAGTACAACAACACCAACACTTTTTTCTTTTTATCTCCGCTGCGAACAGCTTTCGTTCAATAGTCAAAATGTCGTGCGCCGGGACTCGCTCGCGTTCGCGTTCTGGCCGTTGCCGTCCCCTCATTGTCCTTTTCCTCGCCTCCTTCTTCGAAAGAGAGGAGGACCCCAACCGCCAGGGGCAACGGGGGAAGATGCCCCCAATATGAGCCTCCAAACCGGTTTCGACCAGGGAGAGTCTCGCAAGGCGCAGTAGAAGTCACCGTGTGAAAAGACGCTGTCTCCACGAGGAAGTTCGTCCCGAATCTGGGATTCTCTGTTAAACATTACAACACAGTGCTTTTTGTTTGTTCTTTTAGCTGCGCGAAGGTTTTAAATAAAGGGGGTAAAGTAATATGAATGCGGTTTTCAATGCGTGTTTATATGGCGTGACGGACACTAGATGGGAATATAACTATCACTATTATCAGACTAATCAACTAAACTTCGGTATTTAACTTTTTAATTACTATAATTAGGGTATATGTTTTTATTGCAAACTTTGAGGCGGTCGTATGCCAAGACTTTCATTTTGTGTAATTTGAATAACCAGCGTGTGTTCTGCGATACTGCTTCCCAAATTTTGCACTTTTATCCGGCTAATGTAGCGAAGGTTTGCAGGAGGTGAGAAAACAAAAAAATCGAATTAAGTAGAAAATTCGGGTGCAGATATTTCGGGACACGGAAGGGACCGAAATTTCAAAATATAAAAAAATGAAAATAATTTATAATGACCAAAATATTAGAATGATTGCACTTCAATAACAGCGTCCACCCTGGTCTTGTCCAAAGCAGGCTTTCCGTCCACATCTTTTGGACGTTGCTCTGTACACCGTACAGTGGTTTTATATTTTCTCAATGCAAGCTTCAATTTTGTGAAATGTGTGTTCATTTGGCTAAAAAGAACATCGTTCCACCCATTCTGTATTTATAATTTCCGTGTCCATAGAAAGTGTAAAGAAGCTCACTTTTTATAGACCACTGATATTGATAAAAAGTATATAGGAATGAGGAATAAAACATTGATCTAAATTTGACACATAAGGGAACAACTGCAGCGTATAGGCTTTTGTCTCAACAAAGGCTATACAAAGTCTCAACAATACCATTGAATGAAAGTATATAAAAAGTCGGTTATAGGAATTAATGCAATCTCAATACCTATTGTAACAACTGCAGTGCATAGGCTTTCGTCTTAACAATGGCCATACAAAGTCTGAACACTACCATTGATAAAAAGTATATAAAAAGCGGGCGATAAAAATTAATCCAATTTTGATACGGATTGTAACAACTGCAGTGTATAGACTTTTACCTCAACAAAGTCTATACAAAGTCTGTATAATGCCATTGATAAAAAGTATATACAAAGCAGGCAGTAATAATAAATCCAATTTCGATCAAAAGTTTAACCACTGCAGTGTATAGACCCGTGTCTGAAAAAGGTGTATACACAATGTACAAAAATACATTGTTAGAAAGTGGGTAGGGAAGAAAATCGCAAGGATCGTTAAGAAGTCGCAAAGATTTCAATAGACTGGGCAACATTTTTTTTGTAAGGGCACCTCTAAGCTGAGACTGCGGTGGAAGCTACGTCCTCATTAGACCAGTCATACGCCTCTCTTTTGCCTCGTCATCACGCTCTCAGCCATACCCATGCGCAGAAAGCCGGGTCAGGTGATAAGAAGGAGGCAGCTGATTAGTCCGGCAGGCACGTAGCTCCCACTGTAGTCTCAGCTTAAGGGTGAACGGAGTATAGATGGCGCACACTTTTGAAAAGGGTCTATTCGAGGGTTGCTGACAAGCTGTACGTGGCTGCACTACAAATGGCAGAAGCGCATACTGCAATGTTCACTCGTCTCATATCATTGTTATAATAGCCTTTGTTCTTCACGTGGGCAACACTGGATCCCACCGCTGCCACCATGTCGTGGTCGAGACAGGTTAACGACGACAACTGGTTTATTGCATACTATATGTGGTCTTGTGGGCTGTCGGGCTGGTGGCATCAATTACATGATGGGCTCTGTCTGCCAACCCTCTTTCGCGTCTTTTTGCTGGTGCTTGCCACATGAGGTTCTACAGGGTGCCAAACCTGTAACTAGCAAACAGAGATGTTTAGGCTGGCTTGACACGAAGAACCTTTTTCAACATTTTACATCGCAAGGCAAACACAATTTTGGAAGTTTAACGGTCTAAACCAACAAACACGCCCCACCAAAGGATTGAGGTTTTATTTCCACCAGCATGAACTGACGAGCAGCTGAAATCTCACTTTATCTTGAAGCACCAATTGCTGCAATGGACTTTTTCCACATACCAACGGCACCAGGCGGTGGCTGCACGAACTAAAATTTGATCAAGTGACCAGCACTACCAGTCGATAATGGGAGATATCCTACAGTTTCTTCGCTCTCTGAGCTGCGGCGCGTGCGCGACTGCAGGCGAGCCACGCGAGCAGTACGAAGGTACGCACCTAGGGACTTTCATACCTCGTGATCAGCTTGGTAGGGAAAACCAGGGGAAACCCACGAAAAACAAGCGAGCAACGATGGCGACGACGGCGAACAGATCAAGAGGCAATCAGAAAGCCGTCTTTTACCCCGTCCTGGCGATAGAGCTGGGCGGCGTTTCCGCCGGGAGAGAGGGTTTTCGGACCGGTTTCGGACCAAAATCGGGACGCCGAGGCGAAATGTGCCGAAAGAGGCGTTCTACGTCCCCGGCGCCGACGGGAGACGGGGGTCCCGCCCCATTGAGGGCGGCCAATCACAAAATAGGAAACTTTCGCTCAATCTGGCGGATTCTCAAAAGTTGGGTGACCATGGGCACGGCCACGGGAGGGGGGATTGACCATACTCAATAGGAAGAGGCGATGAAGGCGTGAAGAACTGGTTATTCCGGTGAAGCACAGGTTGCACAGCTGACGACTACGGCAATTATAGGAACAGCCTCATTCTAGGTACTTTTTCCCAACATAGTCGTTGACTGATCGCGCGACCAACGTGACTTCAAAAAGGGGCATCCGAGGCATCCACCCAAACGTCGTGTTTTTCTTTTTTCCGTCAACTTTTTTTGTTTTTTTTGTAATACAATGATATATATGCTGCAATTATGTGTTCTACTCGCTGATCCACAGCCTGCTTCCGAGTTTCATCGATTTCCCGTGCCGACTTCTGCCGCTTGGCATCGGGCGCTCACGCGTGTGCAGAACGCTTTTCGGAAAGGGTCCATTCCAGTCTCTCAAGTTCACAAGCAGCAACCGCTGAAATAGTGACATGCTATTTTCGCTATGATCACCATCGAAAATACAATTAGTTCATGCTCTATAAGCTTTTGCAGGGATAACATGCAATTATGTCTCTGTCTTTTGCTGATGCGCCTGAAACCATAAATTACAAAACCAGAAAAAATAAAACAATCAAATTTTGTTGTTAATTATCCTTCTGAACCTGCAGCGATAATGAAATTAAGGGGGATTCAACCGCGATTTATTTGTACCCTTTTCCTCATAGATGGCGCAGAATTTTTCCAGAACAAACGAGTTGCATGCTCGCAGCTGCGCATGCAGGTCGGGCGCTCGAGGTAACCTCGGGCCACGGGCTGTTCGCCGCCGATCTCGAGCTAGATCTTCTTCGCACTGCGTCCGCCGCTGCCGGAAGCGGCCGACGGGCGGCGCGAGATACGAGCCAGTATAGACGTTTCCACTGTTTACAAAAATCACAGTCCACACGTGTTAAATCACAGTCCAGAACGTGCACGTTCGTCGCTTCGGAAAGCGAGCAAATCACGCGTCATACGCACGAACACTGAAAATGGAACCTGCCAAGTGCCCTTTTTTGGAAAGGTCTATAGACCTTTCCAATGTTTACAAAATCACAGTCCAGCGTGCGATCTTCACAGTCCAGCACGTGCGTGTTCGTCGCTTCGGAAAGCGAGCAAAGCACGCGCCATACGCACGAACGCTCAAAATGGCACCGGCCACAAGCTCGTTTTTGGAAAGGTCTATAGACGTAGATTATAGTGGCTTACATAACGTAGAATAAGCTCTGATTTCCGAATGAACCCGAAGTTCCAACCACCTTCGAAATTATTGAAAGTTCAGGGTGTGGTAGTGCGGCCGTTTCGACCAGCACATTTGGCACGCCTCGTGAAATTCGAATTCCAAACGTATACATACCTGAAACTGGGCACGCGAATGTTAGTTTGCAAATTTGTCTATTTCTTGGGGCTAAAATTAAAGCTAGATAAATAAAAAAAAAAATAAAGTGGCAGTTTTGCATTTTTTTTTATGTCCTAAATTAGTCTGCTCATCATCTGAATACTAGTTTGCGAACTCACCCCCAGGAGGTGTGGCGAACGCAAAATCGCCCAGACAGGGGCTGGCGGCGAGCAGGATAACCGTGATAAATAATCATTTTAGTGAAATATATGAACAATAATGCAGTTGTAGTTCGCATTGAAAAACAAACAAACTTATCTATTCGATAAAAATAAATTTTAATGTAGACGAATGTTTGTTTTATTTTGTCGTCTGCTATCCTTTCGCGTATCTTTGCTGGGCGCGGAAGACGCGTAGGGAGATCTCTATAGGACACGTTTTGGTTTTTGTGAAAAGAGAACCGTGTTTTTTCGGCCCCCCGGTAAGTAAACTATGCATCACAGAAAGCTCAAACGCCGTGAGAACGTGATAGCGGTTGGGAAAGGAGGAGGAAGTTTGAGAACATGACGTCACCTGGGTCAATAGATAATCCACCTCTTTCGAAATCATGGTTCCAGAGTTTCTGGTATGAAAACACATGTTCGCGTTCCATGGATTCACGAGCGGCCATGGCATGCTTTCAAGCGAGATCTCGTGAGAGCGCTCGTGGTGTGCACGCGCGTTCTCTCCAAAAATCTCGAAACGGTGACTTCGTAAAAAGGTGGATTGAGAGACGAAAATATTCTCTGAGCCGATGGCCACCTAAGCCTAACAACGCCAAAACAGGTAACACTGTGGGCTCCTGTAGCACCTATTTCAGAAACAAAAAGAAAAAATAACTTGTGAGCAAAAACAAAACAATATTCTCTTTCTTGCTGACAAGTGTTTTTCACTGATATGAATACCACAAGCGTCACACAATGTCAGTTCCTGTTTTGACGATGGTGTCAGTTCCTGTTTTGCCATGGCGCCACGAGTTCTGACCCTTGCTACCTACCATCAGATGCCACAAGTAAGATGGTGTTTTTAAAAAGTGTAGTAGAAGCTAGGAGCCATCTCGTTTTGAAACAAGTACCGTCGAGGTTGACATTCTGGCAATGATCTTATGCCTGTGATTTGTTCAATCGTGGAAAGCCGGACACAGCGACGTTTTTGGGCGCGGACGTCGCTAATACACCATTCCAATATTTACGAAATTTGGCTGCAATATTCACACCTCAAAACGCGCAAGTTTGTGGCTTCAGGAAACGTACATTGAGCGCGTCGTATCCACTATACTCGCGGACAGCTTTCTGTGGCATTTCAGGAGTTAAGAGTGCGCGTGCACAGCTTTGATGGGTACTCAAGGACTCAAGGTGCGCAAACGCACCCGCGCCCATAGCTTTGACTGCGTTACTATGAAAATTTATCCACAACTATAACAGGCAAAATGGCATTGGTTTGAATCCCTATCAATAAATGGTCAAGAGAGAGAGAGAGAAAGAAGAAAAGAAATGTGTTTTGGGAACTTCCAGTTTGAAATTCTATATATTTGTTTCCAACGTCCACTTTGGCTACCGAATGAACAAGAAACATGAAGATATAAGATCTGCTCCTAGAACAAGGGCGCTGTCTTCCAAGTATTCCTCACAATGAGAGACAGAAGGACGTACAAACCAACATCAGCTATCATAAGAAGCTTCCGCTGGGGTTTCTACATTCCCTGCCGGAGGCCAGCGCTGGACACAGATTGGAGACCTGAGCAGCGTGCCGCTGGAACTCCTCACAGATTGAAGATACCCGAACACTGCGCTGGCCCGCGCTATGGTCACTACGACCTTGATATTTCTTAGGTCTTGTAGAATTCTTGTTCTTTTCAAAGCATTTTCTTTTGTTCTTAATCTTTGTCATGTTTAGTTTTTGCAAACCTCGCCGTGAAGCATCAATATTTTGTTCAAATAAAATTTCCTCAATGTTTTTTTTCTCTCTTTAAGTGGGATGTTACTTTATACAGCGTTCTTAGATCCATCAGTTGAAAAGTTCCACAGAAGAGCCTCGTTCGAAAACGGCTCTTCCCTGTCGCCTGCAGGCGAAAAAGTACAAGCTGATAACGATCCTAACGAAACCGCTCGCACGGAAACCGAGAAGCATTAGGGAGTTTTCGTAGATCGTCTCCGCTGTCCCGCAACGCTCTCCGCAACCAGCTACGCTAGCCGGAACTCTACAGTCAAGGCCATCGGCGCGCCGGCGCAGTAGCGGCTGCTTCGTTGCGGAGGGCTTAGCGGAAGGGGAAACGCGGTCTACGAAAACTCCCTAATGTTATTGAACGACGCTCTTTTTCTGCATCCGATGCGCCAATGCACGAGGCCCGTGCAGCCATTGGGAGCGAATCTCGGCAGCACTGAAATGAGCGGCTTTTGGAAGTGAATGACAGCGGAGCACTCGCTCGTGGCAACTGTCTTGCACGATTGAGCACCATTGATTTGCGGTGCTTGTAAGGAACGCCAAGCGTGAAGTTTGTCAAGGGGCTTGAGACTATGGAGAGCGCAACCGAGCACACCTGTCACGAAAATGCGCCAGGCGTTTCTATCACTAGGCTTGTTCTCTGAATTTGATCTATACCCTATAGTCTGTGACAGGCTGTTGGTAAATTGCGCTGATTGATTTGGAGCGATCCAAAACCGCTATATGCTCGCGCGTTTACAGCAGCGAAAGCTAGCTCGCGTTTGCACGTGCCTAAAGATAAAAAAAGCGCTCCGTAACCGCTTTAAATCTACTAGCGGAATTTGTTGTATAGGACTTTAATGCGCGCTCCGCCTCAATCTCGAGCTTTATGCCTTTGGTAACACATCGTCGTACGCGCGAGCCGAAGCCCGGGGAAAGGCAACAAACGCGTGCTGGAGGCGGAGCATCCACTCAATTATTTGCCTGTCACCGACTTCTGGGGACGAAATTGAACAGTCACGCCTCTAGCGGTACGCTTCGACTGTAAAAACAACAAACCGATTTTCTTTTTTTTTTCTGATCAGAGACATCGAAGATTCGAAGGCCGCTCCTCTTGCGACCAATAGCACTGATCAAAGCGACGCGCTCGTGCCCAGATCGTGCTAGGCGAGGTTCAATTTCTTTGTTGCTGTGTTGGTAAACACCGGGCTCTGGGGACAACAAGCTCGGTAAAGCGCCCCTTACATTTCGATCTCCTGCCGAATACACAATGGACCTCTTGGCGAATATGTGCTGCCACCTAGACACGCGAATCGGTTCGAGACTAGGTGACTGGAAAACAACGCGCGCCCAAGGCCTCTCCCACCCGTTCCACACCCAAAACGTCAGCTACATCCTGTTCACCCATTGAGGCGATGTGACCTAGATACGGCTCCCCCAAGCTCACCTTTGTCCCCATCGTGAGTAATCTTCCGCCCCGAGGTCGACACAACGAAACCGCTCAAAGGCGAGAAATGCAAGATGGCGGATTGTTTGGAACTAGATACTCTCGAACCCAGGCGCATGAAATACTCCGCGCATGCGCACCGCGTATTTCTACAAAAGGTCCATTCCAATATTTGCAAGTCCTCAGCCCAGCGTGAGATCTCCTCAGCACAGCATGAGCTTGTTTGTCGCTTCGCAAAGCGACGAACAAGAGACGAACACTCCATACGCACGAACACTGAAAATATAGCCGGCCAGGAGCCCTTTTTCAAAAAGGCCTGTACACAATAGACCTAGGGTGCCTTCATGTGCGCTTTGGCTTAGGGTGGAGTCATCCGGCCATTTATCCCACACTTTTATTTTCCTTTTTGTTCAGAAGCGCGTGAAAGAGCGTGTCCCTGCACGCGTTTG
>JABSTQ010008541.1:0-47895 GCA_013358835.2 Ixodes persulcatus | reverse complement strand
AAGTCAGATTGCAGAGCTGCGCGGCAAGAGCTGAGAGATGGAAGGGCAGTGATTTGCCAATGTTTGCACGTGCCACGGTGTGCATTTTGTTTTTTTGTCAGCAAATTGTGGTACGTACTTCAAGTGTTATTTTGTTCGCGCATCAACGTACAGAAATTATATACAGTTTCGCCTTTTTCATTTGGGGATCGACCTGGCAGCGAACTAGCCGAGCAAATCTTTTTCGGCGTGTCCGATCCGGGGGCTTGTCATTAGCGCACTTATATCTGAGGCAAGTTTTAAACCAATTTATTTGTGTTCGTGATGTGAAGGATAGGTTTTCTTTGCACTATGCGTCAGCTGCGCTTAGGCAAAGCTTTGCCTCAGTTTGTTGTTTTTTCCGCGTGTGCTCCTGCCGGAGGAATCCGTGGCTACGGTCGAGAGGTTGCTCAAGCAACACAGTTTTTGAGCTATCCTTTTTCTCTGGGGTATTTAAGTGAAGTACCGCGGAAAAGATTGTATTGAGATCTTGTTGATGTTGCTTTCCCTGTTCCGTCATACAGATCACTGTATTGTGCGTGCCCAGGTCAAAACGTGCTTCAGCGCGTGAAGAGAACGGCAGTGCCTCCGTCTGTGAAATCGTTTTTCTGCATACCTGAGTGCTGCCGGGTAAGACATGATTGGAGGAGAAGGGTTTGTTTGTCGCATAGGGGGAGAATGTTTTTTGTACAAAAAACCGGAGGCGGTAGAGCACATGTTTCTGGAGTGCTGGGACGAGTTTTTTTTTCTTGGAGTTGACATTTTCCAACGTACGTTGAAGAAGGATTTACTTTTGGTCCCGCATGGCGTTCGGTACTCAGCCGTTGAAAATGACGATAAGTGCTGTTCGATCTCGCTTTTCATGTGGGACTTCATAGCATTTCGAACTCACGCATGGCCGCGCGCAATGCAGAAATTGACGCAAAACACTTCAGGAGTACTTCTCGAAATGATGCGGCAAATTTTAGAGGTGTGGAAGTCCCAACGTTGTGTAACTCACTGGCTACCCGTGCTGGAAAGTGTGACGTATTTGATTTTATTTTAATCGTGTCATGTTGGCCGCTGTAGGGCCAACATAATTTTTATAATTTTACAGTGCTTTGTTCTGTTTTTGTCAAAACCCGTGAATAAAGAAGAGAAAAAGTGTCTGAGTGGACTAGTCGATAGAATGTCTGGCTGGCAACCGAAGGGTGGCGGGTTCGAATTCCGCCTAAACTTCATCAATATGTTTTCTTTAAGACAAATTCATTATTAATAAATACTTGAAAAGATAAAACATCGGGGACGTGGAGAAGTCCTGTTTCAGTCCCGTCCTCAATGTTTTATCCTTTCAAGTATTCGTATCTATTCACCATCATGCTTGTTTTCAATTATTAATTACTTTATAGATTGAAATCATTTGAGGCATGCCGCGATCTTTAATTAGTATTACATGCCATGATTTCATGCCTTCAATTTCAAGCTTCATGTCACGTTTCACGTGAGCGTTGCGCGTTGTTTGAAATTCACGCGCGAGGTCACGTGGCTGTGACATCATGACCCTATCGACGAATCAGGCTTTTTCCACCTCACCGACACCGGCTTTTTTTCGACACAACCTCCATTAAAGTATTGCGTTAAAAATGGCTGAAAAAAATCAGAATTTTGACAGTGCATTACTTTAGTGTAAAATATAATGTTTAATATTTATGCGGCCTCATTGGAAGAAGTGAAATATTTATTATTTGTGTGCGCTGAATCTTTTAGAAAAACATAAACGTCAATTGTTCTTCGCATTTTAAACAACCTTTGTTTCTATTCTCTTCCAGAAGTGAACGGAAGAACGTTTACACGGGGCGCTCCCAGTAGATATTGAGCCAAATCTTGAAACCAATGGTAGCAGTATTAGCTCTTGAGAGTCAATAATCCTTCTAGTCGAGTCACTGCGGGGAAGCAACAAAAACGCTTCAATGGGACAAGTAGTTTATGATGCAAGACAATGGTAAAATGTGTTCGAGCATCCATCGCTACAAAGACATCTCAGATTCTTTAGCATGGCGGAATACAATTTGAGAAGAGTATATTAATTTAGTTTCGCGCTATCACAGCTAAACAAGGTCAATAAGAATGTTTTTATTGGTGTAATAGTACTCAAATATGGGCTTATCATAGTTATTGTTTTCAAACAAAAATTGATTTCCATCCCAATGATGAGATTCCTTTTTGCAAAGCAACATCGCTCAACAATAGACGGTCGGTACTTGGCGATAAGATAGAATTCAACGTGCTTTATATCCCTTCCCTTATAGTGGCGTGTTGCGCCAACATCGCTTGGCTCGATGTAATAAGGTTCCCGTGCACGTAGTTCCTCTTAGAACGCACATAAGCCTTTATCGTCACTAACACACATGAATATACTAATTCCTTTAAAAATTGTCTTAAGTTAAGTTTAAAAAAGTCACGTAAAGAAACTAACCCGATTTTGCTTTCAGGACCGACTTCTGAAGTCTCGCAAACTGACCATCTCGATTGCTAAAACGGATTAATATTGCAAAACTGTCCGTGTGTCGCCGTGACCCACCTGTCTGGGTAATCGTAGGCTGTAATAAAATCCGCTACAAGGCACGAGAAGTAATATCACGTTTAACGCACCGCTGTCTTCAACAAATATACACCAACTCATGTTTACAAACAAACCGGAGCGCCCGGAGCGCCCCTAGCGGACGCCACTGGCGCCGCGCATGCGCGATGAGGGTGTGGGCAAGAAGCTCGCCGTCGCCCATAAACAAACCATTGAAATGCGAAGTTGTCGGCGTCGGTGTGAGTCCCCCTGCCCTTTTTCGCGTTCGAATTGTTGGTTCTACGTCTTCCTGGCGATGTCTGACTATCCTGAGCGGCGTCAGCGAAATTACCGAGGCTCGTTACACCGCAAAACTTCGCAAGAATAATGTGACATGTGGCGATTCATTCCGCGTGGACGCCGCAGATTGTACGCTAAAGCCTGATTCGCATAATGAGATTTCGCTCGGAATTTTCAGTCGCGGGGCCGCTCGGGCTGCAAAAGCGTGAACCGTAGCTGAGATGGTCGACGACGATACTGAAAATCGCAAGCAGAATCGGACCAACTGAATTAGGCATAACAAGTCGGTGTTGGTCAATGGTAAAAATGACCAACATCTCCTTGTATCTACTGTTTACATCGAGCCTGCTTACCAACCTTCAAATTTAAGTCTTTTGAGGCCTGCACTCACTTCTTATCGCAAGTACCGAGCCAACATTTTGTCTACGGACCGGCGTCGTCGAAGAGAGCAGACGACAAGCAGAAACGTTTGAAAGAGCAGACGACAATTCGAACAATCAGGCGGCCGTTTGAACTTGAAGACGCACTGAACGTAGTCCGCAGGTGGTCCGCACAACTTTACAGTTTTCTGGAGTTCATGTTGGAACAAAACAAATAAATCTGATGACCACAAGTATCCGTGAATTCAACCCAAAGTGCTTCCCGCCCAAGCAATCGTTGTCCGACGGCGTCTGCTTTTCCCTTTTCACGGCACATATCCAGATTCTCGGACGAACCGAGCACGTGAAAACTGACCTTCAAACCTTTCTCGACACTTTTGGTACGGCCCCAGTCGCGGCGTTTTGACGAGAAGACAGGTTTTTGTATGGTTCCTTTCAAAACAACGCAGGAATACACGTCCTGTCATGGGGACTTCTGCCCACAGCCCCAGACCGGAAGTGCGACCGACGCGCCACCACCGCGCCGTGACGTCACAGAGATGAGTTCGTGTATACAACCTTGATAAAAAATACGCGAAAAAAACAAAAGACAAAACGAGGACAGATAAGAGAGGCAGACAGGGCAGGGCGTAACTTGTAACATTCAGATGAAAAAAGAGCGCGGAAAATATGCTAGAACCCAGAATTATCACTATTAAATCGATTCCCTGTAAGCCTCGGGTCACCGGATTCTTTGTCTTTTCAGAGAGTTGCTCAAAATTCTTAGATATTTAATCATCTTATCAATTTACTTTAAATGAGTTTTCGCCCTTTAATCCGGTAACGTCTTAGTCTTCAATTCAGTTTCTTTTTAGACTTTTTGCTTGCTTTGATGTTCAGTTACATACGGTTATGCACACATATAGACATTACTTTGTTGCCAGCTGTCCGTCTTTTGTTTAACATAAAGTTGAATACCCGCGTATTTTAAAAATAGATAATCCAGTTTTATTTTTTTTCGTCTAAGGAGATCACGATATTCCCATATGGCTATGCCATCCATAACACATAACTTAATATCTATCTACCACTTTCTTTTTTATTTCATCTCTCTCTCTTTCTCGCTATACCATTTTAAACAATATATTGCTAAGGCACTTGTCAATGTTCACCATCCACATTCTCATTCAAACTCAACTCACCCGGGCAGCACTCCCTATTCTATTGTGAATCTTACCCCACCTCACACATCACTAGTTCACCGACCTCCGTCTTATGCCCTAGATATTCCTGTGACAAGCGAAACATCACCAGCACTTCTGAGGCTACTGTAGCGCTTGTTTTCGGGTTTTCCCATACACTTCAGCTGCAAAATTTTTTTTTTTTTTATAAGCGCTCCTTTAAATTTTGAAAATGACAAACAATTGCCAAAAAGAATAAGTCTACATCTAACATCCACTCTAAATAGGGTATGAATGGGTTCTGGAATGTTATTAGTTCTTAACTGTTTAATATTGTGTGCGCTTTAGAAAACAATGATTGTTTACTCCAAGCCTCAGCGTAATAATTTTAGAATTGCTTCTGTTTCCTTGCATTACGTATATTTATTGAAAGTGTATATCTTGCAACGATATTTTTAGTTTGTCAAAAGACACAGACGTTTTGTCGATGTTAATTCTATTCTGCTTTGTAGGTAATGAGTACCCCTGGCTTATTATGAGTGAATGTTTACCGTTTGTTTATTTAGGCCGCAGCAAGCTTTTCCAAATGGTGCCTCTAACTTTAATTAGAAATATATATATCAGCTTGGCTAGCTTTTTTATTTCCTCAAATGACCGAGAGGTTGCGCTGCTCCGCTCGTTGAAGTTGCTCAGCTTAGATAAATAGGACGTGACAGCCTTTAATATACGAACTATTGGAAATGGAGTCCCATGTATACGACTAAATTGTTTCCTCAAATGACCCACGAATTACGTCTAATTACTTAAATACTACAAATCCTGATGGGGATTAGAATTCGGTACGCTTCTGTGACAACAATGCAATATTTTCTGTCTTTTCATGGGTACCACTATACTACGTATTAGGCAGAGATGTCCCACAGCAGTGTTAAACAATTCACTTTGTCAGAAATATTACAGTATAGAAACGAGAACACACACATCAACGTTTTAGATATACGTTCAACGTATGAACCGACATTATAGCAGGGCAAAATATATATACACTTATTGGGCAGGATTACATGAACATTTCCGAAGGTATTCTTTTCTTGTACTGTAGGTTGATTTTATATACATATTTATTTCTCTAGTTACGTAATTCTTTGTCGAAGGTATATCCTAGACTTGACGAAGTCATTCGAACACCAGATGAGAGTTTTGAACTTGGTCATTTTGCGGGTCCGCGCACGTTCAACCGAAGAACTTTCGAAAAACATAAAAAGGTCGTACTTGCATCATTCGGACACGTTGTTGGGATTAGTATACGCTCTACAGAAATAACTACACGCCCTACTGCAACCACACGCACACAAAAAAAACACTGATATCAGTATACTCTACTCTTTGGCTTTGACGTCGTTAACAAGATAGAACGACACCGATACTAAAAGGGGATCTCTCTTCGGTGCGGGAGAAAGAGCTTTTTGTGTTTCCAATTAGCAACCGGCAGCTGCAACAATCCGATCGGGACCCTCACATCTGTTGCCGTGGAAACCAAACCTGGATCAACAAAGGTTCACACTTCGGTGTTGCTCATCGCGTTGGTCTGGCTTTCAGGAAAGGCAGTCGGGCGAACCAAACTGGCAGGAACGAACCCAATCACTCGTTGATCCTGTCTTTGCAGACTCGGAAATCCATAGAGATAATTATACCTACTTTTGTTTTCCGGCAAGCGTACAGGGCACGCACGGCAGACTGTGCGAGTATCTGCGATCAGCGTTGGTACCGCGTACATGTCCGCGTAGCGCTTAAAATAGACAGGGAAGCTATTCCGCTAATGAAAAGGCGGGGCAATTGATGACTAATGGTGTCCCCGGCAGCGGGACGTAAATAAACACATAAATCTACACCACCAACGCGGGTGCATTGTTCATATTGCCTGGGGAATTACGGAATGAAAGACAAAAATAAGCGTCCCCAAGCTCGATACGTTTCAAGTTGTTTCTTATACGTCCTCGAACATTCAATTTAAGCGGATATGCAGCTGCGCGCATTTCCCCCATTAAAGAAAGCAAAAACAAAATGGATCGAGAGAAATAAAGGGGAGTATCAAAGACAGACTAGTTTGTGTTTCCACAGCAGTGGCAGTTTGATTCAACATCTTCAGAACAAGAGGGTGAGAAGAGGAAAGGCAAGAATAAGACAAGTAATTATTGGGTGTGAAACGTATAAAAAAATTTATCACAAGGTTATGCAATAAACTTTGGATGAAAAAAGAATCCTGCCATCTTCCCATGCATTTTCAGCACCTCGGAAAGGCAGAGCATAGATTTTAAGGTCGTTGATGTCGGTAAGCTTAGTGTGCTGGCTGAAGTTTACTACACCTGAACAAGTAAAAAGTGATCAATTGTAGCGTTGTTATATATTACTTTGTGGGGTAATTCTGAAAACAAAACAAAAACAAGACACCAGATACATTGATTCAAGCGAGATTTTAGGTTGACAAGCCGTTTAACAGTTTTAATGTGTCGTCAACAAACGAACTCGCCTGCCAACTTCTTTCCTTTGATCCTTTCTCGCCCCCATTTTTACGGTTATTTTATTGGGACAGCCGATGCTGGCACTTGCGGCCTCTCGCTCTAATCTCTCGTCTTTGACCTTTAGATTTTATGCCGGGAAAAAGAATGATAATAAATTGACGGATTTCTAATTTCTCGGCCGTGTCATCGGCCGCGAAATTTGAATAACTGCGGTAACGTGGCTTTTGGGGGCCCTTATTTATGACGTTTTTTTACCACATAGCCATCGAGTTGAAGTTTATACCTTTCATGGTAAAATTTACAAAACCATGATTACGGATTTTCAAAACAGTGGATCCGGTAAACTGAAGCACACTTCATCAGGAGTCGGTTTCTATCCTCGGTATTTATATGAAGGTGACATATGCTAGGCAATTCCCAGTGGTGAAATGTATCATCTCATAAACGCTTCGTTCGAATATGTACTACCTTTGTAAATATCTTACTTTCGACCAACACGTTGAGAAAGAAGTAACGGAAGGGATCTGTGTTGTTCCCAAACTATGTCTAGTTTGGGAACAGTCGGCGGCAGTCTCCGCAGCGTCGTCTGCTTCCCGCTACTTATCTGGGAAGCGGCTTACCGCATCGCACGCGGAAAAGATGTTATGGCATGCCGATAGGGGTGATCGGAGCGCTAGCGACAATGTACCTGCGCAGAATGACGGAGAGAGCCCTAGATTTAAGAGAGGAAGCAGTAAGTACGCCTGCATTTGATTGTCGCCTTGGCCAGTGTTGCGAGGAAACGGGGCGAAGAGCCGGACACGTTTGCAGGAGGTGAACGCTTTTTAGTTTTGACTCCTTGCAAGCTGCAACTCGTTTCGCAAACGCGGCCCACACACCACGTGACCCCGATCGAGCAGTTGCCTCATCTCTTAAATCTAGGCTCTCTATACAGACGATAGACAGGCTTGAGCGCGAACTGGCGTGCGCACTTTTGTTTGCTTCGAGATCCGTGTCGGCGTCTGGTCAGTGAGGTAGCTCTTGCGCGAAAGTCTACTTCGCTGAAGCACCGATTCGGCGAATCACCGCCACTCAACGATCGAGGCACCGCCGGCACCTCGACGGGGAAGACGAAGGCAATCTCCTTGAATCAAAAGCGTGCCATCCTCGACGGAGTGCGCATAAACGTAAAGAATGCCGTCCACCACCGGCGTCCTCCGCGGGGCCGTCGCAGCTGTCGACAGGTCCATACGTAGCACGAACTTTTTTTGATCGGAGCTTCTCGCAGTTGGCGAGAAGCAGCTCCGATATAGAAGTGGACGCGTGCAGGGAGCCTTCACCGCTTTCTGCAGACTCGATAAACATGTGCCCGTGACAACAGGTGTTTTCTGGGTTTTTTTAATGTTATTTTTATGAGTTCATATAAAACAAAGAAGCGGGTATAGCGAAACGATTTCCATTTCCCGTTGACTTCGTTATACCCGGTCTCGACAGTATTAGCCCCGAGAAGTTCGCGTGGCGCCCCCTTACGGCGAACCGGGGTGACGTTACGGCGAGGACAGTATTTTTTTCCCGACTCGCCCCGCTCGCCCTGTGGAGGCTGTGACGACGTTAGCTGTCGGCGCGATCGCTTCTTTTTTTTTTTTTTTTTGTGCGTGTCCATCGTAGGATGTGTAAATTTTTATATGTGTCTTTATTGAGGTATGGCCTGTAGCTGCAGGCGAAACTTCAACCAACATTTCAGGCATGGTTGACAGGGCAGGCAAAGCATGAATCGCAGCTGGTATATGAAAATAAAGAAATACGGCCACAATTGCAGGAGCATCACCATAGACTTACATCTCACACAATAAATACTGCTGATGGTCTGAATGAATTGGCAAGTTATGTATGCTATTTCGTTTTTTTTTTTTTTTTTTTTGTATCTCTATTTTTAAACAAAATCGCCGAAGCAGGAAAGCTGCATGATGTTCGAGCAACATGTTAAATACAGTCTGGGCCGTGGAGAGAGAATCACAAGTGAGGCAGCCCAAGTACAGGGGCAAAGTAAAGAAAGAAGAAACATTTATTTATATACACTGCATGCATTTTACCTATGCTGGATTTGGATAGTATTTCAATAGACTCCACTGGTGGTATCTGCGGACTTGCTAATATCATCCCTCAAGTGATGTACAACAAACATAAGCGAAGGTGTCTAGCCCGTTATTCGACTGGAATCGCCTTCCCGCATCCGTAGTCTCACTCACTGACGCTGCTGATTTTAAAACCGCCATAACTGATGTTTTCACTAATGTTCCATAGCAATTCTGTACCTCGTGTTTTTTTTTTTGCGTTTTGTTTTCATTGTTCACTTATATTGATGTATTATTCCACTCCTCTCTGTAATGCCCTCGGGCCCTGAGAGTATAATAAATGAAATGAAATGAAATTAGTCTCTTAGGCTCTAAATTTGAGCTTTTAGCTCAATCAAATTGTCCTGAAGCTAAAAGACCAAAAGTGTTTTTTTCACGCAAGCTGTCACCCTTCACAGGTTCCACATCTTCTTCTACTAGTGCAGCATCTACCACTGGAACAGCAGTTCAAATGCTTGCTGTTCCTCCTGTTTTCCTCTGTTGTCAGAGAGTCCAGCTGTAGAGAGTTTGGAGTCTGAGAAAGCTTTTGGGGACCTGCGGCAGCGTCTCTTTTAATTGGCAATGACAATTCAAACTAAACGGTGTATTTTCAGAATTCCCAAGGCTGGAATAAAGAAAGGATTTGGCAGTTTTTAGTGCTACCATTAAAACTAATTTCCAGTAACTGTGCATCTTCTAAAAAAATAAAACATGCCTGCATACGTGTATCAACTAAATCATTAATTCACGAAGAAGCTACATCTATATAAACCAACTATGTTCCACGAGTACTTCAGATGCATCTAAACCGAGGGCCTTTAAAACATCTGCGAACCAGCGCATGCAGCGTGACACGCGCAGAGACGGGGTCGCGAGCTAATTTGCCGACCGCCCAAAAGCCCTTGAAATAAATTCAATTTCAAAGCCTACAAAGCGTGATGTAATATTCTCCTTAATCATGAACATGCAAGGAACAGAATTCCAGTGTCTGAAACACTTGCGCCGCCTTTTCCCCGACTCCTCGCACGATTGCCTTGTGTCGTGTGGACGGACGGGGAGGTTCATCGGCGGAATCGCCTCCGCCGATAGCTTTGGGGTTTTGTAAACCAATTATAACGGTAAAAGTGACAAGCAGGCTATTGGAATGCACGGAAGCACGTCAATATCGGACTAAACCTGTGTTTTGTTCACCGGGTAAACGAGGTCCCGCTCCTCGAAGTGCTAGCGGCACACAATGCCAAACCAGGAAACCGGTGCAAAGGAGCGAGCCGGATGCTAGATCGCGGAGGGGAGTCCTTCCCCTGACGTCAGGTACACCTCACCCAATTAGGACGCGGCGACCGCAGCGACGCTTGTGTTCGCTCTCGTGGCTAATAGAGGAGGAGAAAGTTGGCGAAAGTGACGTAGCTGTTCAACTTTTTTTTTTTAATCAACGTATGGGCGGCTTTTTGGAATACCCCAAAAATTGGTATTATATTTCATTTCTATTTTTAATATTCAGTGTGCCTTCGATTACAAACTGAGTTCATTACATTTGGTGGTTGTGTCTATACCATTAAAAACGGCACGTGACCACAGAGAAGAGAGTGAGTGCGGCTCAAACCTGCCAGTTCTCGATCGGCGGTTTTCGCGCTGGGAGAAAACGGATTTCGAGCCGCAAATTGTGCTCGGGGTAGTTGGCCTCTCATATGTCATATGCAAAAATAAAAACATGGGCAAGCATAAGTACCCTGATAGTTTCCATTTAACGGCTATCGGCTTGCGGAAGGAACCGAACAACTTTGACAAAGTAAACATTTCAAATGTTGCAAATTTCAAATGTAAATATTGTACCTGGTACTCACCGACTTGAATGTACTTTGCTTTATTGTTGGCAAAATATCTGACATTTAAGAAATTTTTCTTACATGGCGTCAGCTATAAGCCATCGAAGCACATTCATTCTTTTTTAACGACGACAAATTTGCAAATAATTGAAATCAGAGATACCGTGGGTTACCCGGGGAGGGGGGGGGGGGGGGGGGAGTGACGATTGTGTGGGCAAGAGCAATCCCGCAGTACGGCCTGCAGGGTGGAGTGTCATTTAATAGTCGATATCAGCACCACCCTGAAGTCATACGAAGCCGATGGGAGTATGCGGTCGGGAAGGGAAATGAGAAAATAGCTCATAAACGTGGATTAAAATTTTGGCACAGCTGTTGTCTTACAGGTACCACGAATACTTCCAGGTAATAATTAAAGGCAATGCTCGCCCGTTGGGCAGAACGAGCGATCGTAAAATATTCAGATCTAACCCAACATAAAAAGTATGTTTTTATTTTTTTTATTTTGCATCTGCTTTTAGGTCCTTTTCCTCTTCCATGGATTTGAAATATAATTGAGAATGCCTGGACAGAACAAGAGCAAACTTTTGAACAGGAGGCTAGTGACAAAATAACCGTGAAATTCCTCCGCCAGCTTTACCCGCGCAATGTATCCTCTCCCTTGTTCGCCCGTATAGACCGATGCCACCAAGTGAACTGCGCAGGCGCGCGCATTCCGTAAGTATTGCCGACGCCATGCTCCTTGTACACTCTTAATGTGTTGCCACCTAGGGAGCCACCTATAGCCGTGACAAATGAGATCCAACTTGTCATGGCAAATTTTGGGGCCACCTAAAATTGCCAGCCCGTTTGCCGTCCCTTTTTAGGTGGCCCCAAAGTTTGCCGTGACAAGTTGGATCTTGCCGGCCCGTTTTTTAGCTGGCCCGTTTTTTATCTGCCTCGTTTTCTAGCTGGCTCGTTTTCTAGCTGGCCCATTTTATAGCTGGCCCGTCTTCTATGTGGCCCGTTTTCTACTGGATATAAAAATGGCCCGTCGTCCACTCCCCCGCAGAGTATCTAGGAGGGTCCAGGACTGTGATCCACGAAGAAAGCCAGGGGATTGAGAAGTACAGGAAATGTTCACCAAAAAAATAAAGCTGTGACGTGGCGCTTAGCTTGACGTCTTCCTGTGAGACGTCATGTACATAGTCACGCCGCAACTTTATTTTTGAGTCGCAAAAGATATTGGAAAAGCAATGCCAAGCTCAATTTGTATACTTTAGAGATTGACTTCCCAAGTGCTCCAGGGGAAAGCAAATATACATGAATTGTTTCAAGGGCAAGGCCGATGGGTTCTAGACATTTAAGAGAACAGTGGGTCCGCAGGTAAACAATCCATTTATTTGTTTAAATTAGGTGCACAGTTGAAGACACAGGTTGTGCTTTGTTGTAACAAATACCATATTCAAACAATAAAATAGAAAAGTATATGAAAACTTGTGTCACTTGCTGAAACATTGGTGGAAGCATGGTCGTTGCTTTCACTCGACACACTTGACAAACTAGGACCCGCCGCAGTTGAAGGTGCGCTATCCGAGCCAAGTGTGTTGCAGGCAGCCGGAGCTTCGTGCCACAAGACGGGTCTCCGCGGCACGTTCGAAGGCCAGTTGCCTCTGTCGTCAAGGCTTGATGCTGCTGCGATTAAGAATTTCCAGAATTTTATTATAAGAGAATAAGGGAGAGAGAACATGTCTTGTATCTTAATTACGTTCTAAAATTTATCAAACAACTGTTTTTTTAGAAAGTAGCTTGCTGGGCGTTAGAGTCTGTTCAGATGCTGACTCATCGGCCACAAACATGGCCGCTAACATAACGTTTATTGATATGCTCTACGGAAAACAAAAGAAAGCCAAACAAATTCGGCAATTAGATAACCACATTTGCTTTCGGCGGTCATGCTTGTTTGTAGTTACTCGACATTAAAAAGCAGTCTGACGTCATATGGATAGACCCTATAGGGTCTATCCATATGACGTCAGACTGCTTTTGGGATTTGTTGGACCTGTAGATCCTGGCAAGTGACCTATAGACCTGTATATCCTGGCAAGTGGACAGCCCCAGCTCCCCTGCCTGGTGGCGTCAAAATTTACTGTTTTGTTCCCACTCTTCAAACTGCCACCAAAGCTAGCTTTGGTGGCAGTTTACTGTTTTGTTCCCACTCTTCAAACTGCCACCAAAGCTATATATAGCATTGGTGGCAGTTTGAAGAGGGGGAACAAAACAGTAAATTTTGACGCCACCAGGCAGGGGAGTTGAGGCTGTCCACTTGCCAAGATCTACAGGTCCATGGCTATATCATACAGGCTGCGTCATGAAACGCCGGCTAAATCGTTGCTCAAAAACTACACGTTGCACATAAAAAGCTAATTTTGTTTAATATGAAAATTCATAACGTTCGACGTTCAAATAATTATGGTGTCCAAATTTTGAATAATTAACTTTCTGTAATTACTAAATTTGAAAGTATGGTCAGGTCAGGGTAAAGACCTTGCTAAACTGCGTTAAATATTGTAAAACAGATAGTTTCTAGTGTTTTTTTTTCTTCAAAAATATTGTTTAATACAATATATTTCTTAAATTCAGTTAGCCTAATAAAAGCTTATAAACTCATTCACCCAAAAAGAACGTTTCGGCCGACGTCGATGGTCGCGTGAGCAAACAAGGGCTACATTCATCAGAAGGGCAAACTTAATGTATTCTGGATGTTACATTCATCATCAATTTTTGTATAAATGTTCCTTGTGCGGCCTTCCTCCTTTTGCTCAACGCGATCGTCGACGCCGGCCAAGACGCGCGACTATATACCTCGGACGGCAAGCTGATGAGTGCGCCGTATACGCCGTGCTCTATCGGTGGACACTTCGGCAAGAGAAAAGTACCCCCTATAAACTATTTACACCTTGTCGCTGTAAAATGCTGGTGGCCACCGTTGAGGCCTAGCCGGCTGGCTTTCATTGCCTCACCTTACCATAGGCAAACCGTAAGGGCTGCGACTGTGACCCGATAACTTTAAAAATTGTCACCCACCACGAGTGCTTGTGCACAGCCGAGCCGGCGTCAAACGCGAAGAGTCCGCGCTTGTAGCCGTTATGGTAAGTCCATGCTAAGGTGAAACGAAGTAAACCTGTTTTCCGCTTTCCACCGGCGACGCCAGCGGGTATCCGAATAATATGAAAAGAGGTGATTCCAAACGTGCTTCTTAGAATAAAAAAATATTGTGTATTGATACCTGTATCGTCCAGGACAGGGTCCCACTTGTCCTCTGTTGGCGAGAGCAAAAGTTACTAGTTAGGAACTCTTTCAGCAATTGACTCTAATCCGTTATTTGCCTTGAGCTAGATAATTACCCAGTCGGTTATGCTGAAGAGCACTGTGACCGCAGTAACGGCACCAGCCAAGTTGGCTCAGTAGTGGTGGTCATGCTGGTCGTACCGCCAGATCAGCGGGCCGTGTGAACCTAGCATTCACATGTTTCCTCATGGTTTCACTGCCCGCGTCGAATTCCTTTGGTATCCTTCGACGTGAGCATCCTGAAGAACTAACTCACTGTCCCGCGGCTTCGGCGCATTCTCCAACATAAGCTTACATCACCATAATAAGAAAACAAATGTCACCCGATGCTTCCGATTAGATTCGTACTCCCTACGTTCGAAATTAATCGTCCTTGCACACCGAGAAGAGAAATGATCGTTATGCGCATGCGTGCCCGCTGGCTGCGCCCGCGGGGAACGCAGGGCGGCCTCAACTGCCGCCATCTAGCGGAGAGCATAGTATTTTGTTTCCTCTATTATGCGCATAGGTGGCCCGTTTTTGCTGGCCCTGCACAAACGGGCCGCCAAAAATTACAGGGCCGCCTACGGAACCACCTATATAGCTATTCGCACCATCAAAGAGGGGAAGGGCCAACTGCAGCCGTGACGTTGTACACGGCTATTTTGACGGGGCCGGATCAGTTCGCGGCTAAGTCCTGAAAACTTTGAACGTCACGGCTATGGCCGTGATGTTTGACGGCCCCAGATTAAGAGTGAAGTCATCGCTTTCCGGGTTCCGGCTGAATAAGGCTGATGTGGGCGTACATCATATTTTGGGAAACCCTTGTATAAGCTTGGATTCTCCTGTATGCCTGTACATCATAAGATTGTGTTGTTTGTGATGCCTTAGTTTGTCATCAAGCACAGAAAAACAGTTCCAGTTTTCTTATCACTTTCGAATCGCTTTGTCGTCTGCTTCCTTGTCGTCGGCTTCTTCGTCTTCGTGAACGCGCGTGAACTCACTGCGTTCACGCGGTGGTCCCACTGCGACCGCGGGAAAAACAACGACGCCACTACTCTCCCGAGCACTCCGGCTGCTCCGACGTCTCAATGAACGTGGAAAAAAGTAAACATCTACTTCAATGTCAAAGAGCACTAAATTCGAGGGACCATCGGCTCGGTCACTGCGGAACAGCGTCAAATGTGTTGGTAAAATACTGACCTTTATATTGCTCAGGCTTGGCCATATCTTTTAATCGACAATGAGGAAAGGCGAGCTTAATAGACATTCTCGGGGAGCGATAGTGTTTTAAAACTCGTTTTATTCTGGTTGACAGCCTTTGCCACATGGTACAGATGAACTGCGGGAAGATGCTGCACGCAAAGAAGAAACGATCTACAAAAAGGCGATGAATGACGAGCCGTAACAACTCGTGTTTGTCAAAATATACAAATCATGCGAGGTACCTGAAAACTTTGGGTGGAGATGAGCTTTTGTGTGCAGCTTCTATTCAGTTTTATTTCGTTTGCGCAAGCTCCAAACGGTAAGAGGTGCCCGACGGTGAATGCTTTTTTTCTGCTGTCTCGTTGGCGTTAATACAGAATGGATCAGTAGCGCCAGCCAAACTCAGGTTTTGGCATAATAGCCCACCACAAGGTGGGTCAGGTTCGTTTGCTCCCTTTTTCGTGGTAAGTGTTGTACTTCTAAATTGCTTTGTGCATTGTTTTCACGCTTTGTTAGAAAACACATTCAGACTGATTTCAAAAAAGTCGTTTTATTTCAAGTTATACATACCAAGAATCCCTGCTCTTTTTTTAGTTATTGTCCTGATATTTTGAAGCCCAGTTGTGCTCGAAACACGTCGTCGCAATAACAGTCCCAACGACCAAAGTACGTTGAGCAAAAATTAAAGTAAAAACGGCAGCCGCAGGGCAGTGCGGAGGTCCCGATTGAGATAGACTAACGGATATAACGCTACGAAGCGAGTGTTCAGGGAGATTCCAACTTACGGAACACTTCGGCACACCCTAATGAGTCTCGTGCCCTGTAATTTCAGACTATTTAGTTAGCGTGCAATTGGGTGAACATAAACTATGAAGCAACTCACGAAACAAATCAAAAAACGCTTTTTCCTACCGCTCTTCTATAGCTTTCTTAAAACGCTTTTTTATGCCGCTCTGCTCCAGCTCACTTTACCTTTTTTAGACATTCTTTTCGGGAACTGCTTTATTTCGGGAAGACAAAATCCTATGCCTTTTTGCCTGGTGTTGTTACTGTAGCACCTTGGCACAAAACGGGTGAAGCCCCCTTTAAAACCGTGAGTAAACACCCAATTAAAGGACTCGTTCTCACCCGAACATTTCCAAACGCCCGGCGTACAACGCGCTTTGACGCGGCCAGGAAACTGGGGAGAACTACAGGTACCAGAATGCACTGCGGCAGCGGTGGCGTCGCGGAACTCCTGGTGAGATCGGTCTATTTTGAATACGCCCATGTTTTCTGTGTGGCCGTCCAAACCAAGACGTATAATCCCTCTTCGTATTTCGCGCACCGGAACACGTATTTTGTTAGCGTGTTCCAGCATTCGAATCCGGAACACGTGTCGGTTTGGACCGCGCTTTACTCCGAGCATATGCAATTTAATGGCGGATGCCTTCTGAAGCGTTTGGGCAAATGTATCGTAAGTGTGCAAGCGTTGCGTTGTCGTGGGTCAAGGAGAAAAGTGGGCGGAGAGGCAGAGGCGCTATAGGAGCTTTAACTTTTCATATCATATCCTCGCAACTCGCATTGTAAACGCAGCCCATAAATCAGTTGAGCCCGATTGACCAGTTAGAAGCACTGCGCATATCGACCAGTCGACCAGTTTATTTATTTATTTATTTATTTATTACATGTACCCTCAGGGCCTTTGGCATTGAAGAGGGGAGTGGATACAAAGATAAATGATGATGAAGTAAAATAAAGCAGTTACTAGACGTATAAACAAATGGCCTCTATTCATACAATATTGGCTAAGGCGTTCTTGAACAGTTGGAGGTCTTCGATTGAAGCTGTTGGTACGGGAAGGCGATTCCACTCTTCTGATGTGCGTTTGAGAAATGACTGAAAAAAAGCATTAGTCCTGCACGATGGGACGCCGACCTTATGGACGTGATCTAATCGAGATGAAACGTATTGGGGAGGTAAAATAAGTTGGGCGCGGAGATGGGGGTGATAAAACAACTTGTGAAAGAGGCAAAGACGAAAGTTTTTACGACGAGATGACAAAGACGGTAAGTCGAGGCTGGATTTCATTGTGGTTATGCTCGCAGTTCTGTTATAGTTGGACAAAATAAAGCGAACAGAGTTATTCTGGACCATTTCGAGTGAGTGAATTAGATTTTCATGACAAGGATCCCAGACTGAAGCGGCATATTCGAGTTTTGGACGAATTAGTGCTTTGTAAAGTAAAAGTTTTAGAGATGAGGGAACTTTCGAAAATTTACGTCGAAGATATCCCAACATGCGGTTAGCGTTATTAATTATATATGTTATATGAACTGTCCAAGTGAGATTTGATGTGGTGTGAATACCAAGATATTTATAACTAGACACCGCGTCTAGGGGCGAGTTATGAAGATGGTAAACAGGTAGATTATGACTTTTCCTGGACACACGCATAAATTTACATTTGTTAATGTTCAATTCCATGCACCACGTTTTGCACCAAACTGAAATAGCGTTAAGATCGGACTGGAGCGTGTTAATGTCATTTTCACAAGTTATTTCCCTAAATACAACACAGTCATCGGCAAACAAATGAATATGGGAAGAGACACAAGAGGGTAGATCATTAATGTATATAAGAAAAAGAAGAGGTCCGAGCACAGAGCCTTGTGGCACACCGGAGTGAACGCCACTCGGCTGAGAGAGATGATTATTAGCTACAATGAACTGCGAGCGGTTAACCAGAAAACATTCAAGCCAGATAAGAAGTTTTGGATCAAGGTTAAGTTGGTGCAATTTATAGAGTAATAGCTTATGGCATACCTTATCAAAGGCTTTTGAAAAGTCTAGAAAAATGCAATCGGCAAATGAGGAATGGTCAAGAATGACATTTAGCTTATGAAGGACAGATACCAACTGTGTTTCACACGAGTAGGTTTTTCGAAAGCCATCTTGTGACGACGTAAAAACGAATTAGATTCAAGGAATGTGGCGAGGTTCGAAGACAGTATATTTTCGAAAATTTTACATAGAATGCTGGTGAGTGATATTGGTCGGTAATTAAGTGGACAATGCTTGTTACCTGATTTATGGAGTGGAATCACCTTCCCGACCGTCCACTCAGCTGGGACACAACCATTATCGATTGACTGCTGAAAAATGTTTGATAGCATAACTGAACAATAAAAGCTCGTACATTTTAAAAATTTGGGGCTGATGAGGTCACAACCAGGAACGGAGGAAAGTTTGAGTGATCTAGTTATGCTTTCGACCCCTAAAGGCTCTATGATTATCGGCAACATAGTAGGGTAATCGTAAGAATTGGTGGTCGGTAGTGGGACGTTGGAAGTTACAAAAAAATTACGCGTAAAAATTTCATTGAAGATAAACGGACATTGTTGAGGGGGAATGAGATTCCCTGAACTGTCAACTAGTGAAATATTAACATCATCAGCAGGGTTTATCACGCGCCAAACGTTTTTAATGTCGGTGGCAAGCATGGATGGTAATGTAGTTTATGGTATTTTTCTCTGGCTGTTTAAATTGCCACCACGTATTCATCAGAAGCCAGTTTGTAAGCGGTCCAACGAGCATCGTCTGAGGATGATTTGGCCGATCTGTACAATCGCTTTTTTCTTTTAGATAGACGTCTGATGTGGGGGTTATACCAGGGAGCATTACTGTTAGATGTGATAGTGCGGGTAGGAATGTACTTATTAGTTAAGTCGTTGATCTTGGCCACGAACATATCCCAGTTGGATTGCACGCTGCGAATTTCAAAGTCCTTCAAAAATGTTTCAAATGAAGTTAGTAGCAGTCTCGCCATAGATGCTGTGGTTTTGCGATGGGCAACACCATTGAGGAAAGAGCGACTACGCGACGGAGCATTTGGTCTCCCCGCGATCACGTGACATTTTGGCTACGAACAACATCGGACTTCACCGGAAAGAGACACTAATTGTTACCGCTGTAAACACGAGTTGGTATGCGAGACACTGGGTCTTTTAGTTGCAAGCGTCGTTTCGAAAGACAAATGAGTAGCGCACCCCAGATTGAACAAGCATGCGGAGTACACATGAACACACATGGGCGTAAACGAAATGGCTGGTAAACATTAAAGTCACTAAATGCATGTTTCTAGTAAAAATCACACAGTCAGCAAAGTAATAACAACACAAAAGGGCCAAAAAGGTTCATTAAACGTTTATTCTTATAGAGTTGAAAGTCGGTGTTTGTCAGTCCCTTTTTTCTATCTGCTTTTATGTGTAAGCTCGTCAGTAGTTCTTACCTGGTTTTTACAGCGATAGCCGTTGTGGGCTTTTCCCACCAGTGTAAATGACATCTGTTTTCTATGTTGTAGTTGGCTTTGTAGAGCGGAGGGTGCCCGTCGTCGATGTTGTCAAACTCCTGAGAAAGGTTGCCCGCCGTCTTCGGGAATCAAACCTGGGTCCTCTGCTGCGAAGTGGAAGCGCTGCCACTGAGCTACGCCTCACTTTGTTTATTTCATTGTTATGTATAAGTATCAGCGGCAGTACACTTTTAATGGGAAAGGTTAAAAACCTCTGCCATCATTGCTGACCAAAATTACAAAACGATTCAATATATTTCAGAAAATTCAATTTTTCGAGCACATGCAACCACTCGGGTTGAGGTAGTTCCACTCTGATCATTTCTTTCAAGTACGACACATGTTTCACAAAGTACTCGTTGACCAGTCGTCCGTTTACATCTACATGGCGTAACGCCATACGAGACCTCTACATGTTGTGCAGGTCCAGGAGCATAATCACGTCTTAAGGTACCGTGCCGTCTTCTTCGAGGGACAAGGAACGAATGTCCTGAGGAGTTAAAGGGAGGTTGTTTTATTAAGTCCTTTGTAGGACATCACAGAAAAACACTGCATACCAGCAGTCGAGGAACACGAGTTCAATTGTTTCCCGTTGTTTGCATAAGAAACAGTTTTCTGAACGTGCAATCTTCACCCCTCCTCCGACTAGCCATGTTTTAAAGGGAAGTATCTCACTTTGTATTTTGAAGAAAAATGTGTGTTGTGCAAGCGAATAGTACCATTTTCTTAACCCGTTTTAAAACATTTAACCCTGGGCCTGCATCATACAGTGAACAGTAGAACGAAACAGTGAAGAACTCACCTACCAACACTAAAAAATTGGGTTGTGTGTATGTTTATACAGCCTAGAACTTGGTCTGCCTCAACGGGCGACGAGTCACTCGCTGTAGATGAGCAATTTAGCCAGTGCAGTGCAACCGCTAACCTGGGGTCTTTAACGTGCACCACGCAGTAGTGATACACGACCGTATGTCGGTACGATGCTCATCCAGATCGAAACGGGCAGGGGTGGGGCTCGAGCCCAGGATTCTGGGTTCTGCAGCGCGAGCTTTCGCTCCACGTGCTCCGAGCTGGTGTGCGCTAGACCACTCGGCCACCGATCCCCTCTCCTACCAAAACTTTTGACAGTCGTTTACGCGGAACAACTAAGAATACTCTAGAAAAAAAAAAAAAACGTGTCAATAAAGATTGGTACGGATCAATGTCTTTTTTGAGGTAGCTGTGCATACTAAAACGAACGTCGGCACACAAAACCATTATAAAATCTGGTAGAACGCTGCGCAGCCTTAACTGAATGATGCTGGAGAGAAAAGTATCCCTCTGGTCGCCGAGAAAAAGAAACCTTGTGACCAAATGTGAGATGAACAAATGTGACAGACCCAGTGCTGCATCTTCGACCAGACGAAAATCGTTGACTCGATTCATTCTTTCACAAAAAAGCTTCAAATAAAAAACGTGAATACTCGATGCATGCATTAAATATTGATTCGCGAAAAGTGCAACACTTGCAAAACGTGCCACAGATTTGCTGCTAAAAAAGGTGGCAGAGACGGCGAGACGTGTAAAAAAAGACAAAGTATTACCTCTCTACTTCTCAGCTTCTGGTTTCAGAACAAAACTGTTTTATCGCGCCAATACTAATCACTAGCGCGGTAGTGTTATAACAGTACGCTGAAATAACGGACCGGCGATTCAGACTAGCACGTTCAAATACTGAAGGCGCTGAAAACCAATCGCCACGTCAAAAGCCTAAAAATGTTTGCCAGTAAACTAAACTACACATATGTTCACAAATCATTTCAGTTAACTCTACCGCTTTTCTCACAGTGTCTCTGTACACACAACATATCGCGACGTCATTCGCATAAGATAAAATGCGGACTTCCCTGGCATGCAACTAAAAACCACGAATATGCTTGTCACGTACAATACTTAAACAAAACGGTTAAAAATGTTGTTTTTTTGTTTTTTTTAAAGCAGCGGTAAAAGTGGACAACTTCGTTGCACGGAGGAACAAAGCCGAATAACTTCACTAACATGTTGGTTAAAAACAAGACTGGTGGAGCAGTTATGATATGCCATATGGAAATCATCACACAAAATGGAGCCTACGTTAGCATACTCTAAAATATAGAAAAGAATTTCGTAGGACACACGGTCAAAGACTTTTTTTAAATCAATCTGAAGAACAGTAAGTGTAAGGTCCATGACATCGCAGCATTCAAGAATGCTGTGAGTTACGTGCATGTTTGTATTTATACTATCTTCCCCTAAAGCCACGTGTTTTATGTTGGCCAACAATGCAGATAACAACGTATTCTTAACGTTTTTTCAATACTTTCACTAAATTATTATATGCAACGCTCGTTAAGGTATTGGTCGATAAAATCCAACCGGCCGGAGTCGCACGGGGTCTTCACTTTTTGTAATGAGAAATGTGTGTACAGAAAAATGACGGGGAAAAACGCCGAGCTTGTAGTACGTCTCCGTAAACACGCAAAGCAAGAAAAGGTCAACTTGACCATTGAATGTTTTATAAAACTCGCCTTCATAATAATCTTGGGCGCGCCATTTCCCAGGTTTTAAATTACCGATCGCCCTTTCGACTTCACACAACGCTACTGGTTGTCCTCAGCTTTCCCTTAGTTCATCATCAAGTTTCGGCATTAGTTGCAAGTAAACGCTTTGAAGTTCCGCTCTTTTTTTACTTTTGAGCGCCATAACTGAACAGCTCTACGTAATAGTCGACAAAAGCGCGCTCGATAAGTTCTTTCTCAATAGAAAAAATTACTCGATTAGAGATCTCGCTTATTTTGTTTTTACTGGCATTCTTTTTTTCCGTACCCACACTCCGTTGTCTTTTAAGCTGAAACTACGGTGGGAGCTATATGCCCGCCGGACCAACCAGACGCCTTCCTGTTATCACCTGACTCGGCTCTCCGCACGTGGGTATGGCCGGAAGCATGATGACGTTGCAAAAGAGAGGCATGTGACTGGTCCAACGAGTACGCAGCTTTCACTGCAGTTTCAGCTTAGGGGTGAAGGAAGAACAATTTTTTTTTTTTTTTCTGCGGGTGTCTCTTGTTTCGATATTCGCTTAAGTCGCGCCCGCGCCATGGCCCACTGATAGCTCACGGTATCAAGAGCTTTGATATGTTTTTTCAGACTGCTGATATGACCTGAGAACAGACAGGGTGACAGACATCTTGCGCGAAGAAAATCTTGCAAGAGATAATTTAATCAAAGACAAAGACGACAGAAAGAATAACAGATTTAAGACAAAGGGACGACGGACACTTCTTATTTCAACTCACAACAACCTTTTTTCCGAAACCAACACGCTCAGAAGTTCATATTCTAAATTTAATTCCTCTTTTTATTTGCTTCTGCAAGTTTTATAAAGCTACATCTTTTGATGGAGATTATTTTTATTTCTTGTTCAAACAAGTCTCATTTCGCGCCGAAATCCCCTGTTCGGCGTTCTCGAATAGTGCGAGACGTCTACAAATCTCATACGCAAGAAAAAAAAAAAAGTATTTTCTTAAAGCTTTCAGTTTATATTCCACAGGTGCCTAGCGAACGTATTGGCATTCTCACTTCAACAGCACATTCTAAAAGAAACTAGACAATAATCACTAAATCACACTTGGTCTACCGACTACTTTTTACACGCCCTGACGAGTTCCAAAGGAATGTAGGCACGGTTCAAGCTCGCGTGACTAGCGCCTTGAAAATGTGTAAACGTCAGATACGTCGAGCTGGACGCACATTGATCAACCTCCTCCAATTCACTATGCTGTATCATGTCGCTTGAAAAAGAGTACTCGCGTCTTTATACCGTGTGGTGGTTATGCTGTCGCGAGGCTCGCAAACGCAGTGCGCTAAAAAAAAGTTAGGGAGAGCAGGAGACAAGAGCCCGCGTGGACGTCGGAACGCCGAGTTCTGGTTGGAAGGAGTAGTGGGTAAACCCAAAGCAAGCGGCCTTTGTCTCCACTGCACACGTCGAACAAGTTAAGGCTCAGTAAAGCTCCGACGTCGAGCGCAGCAAACGCAGCGTAGCGCAACGCGAACAGACACTGATTGGTTGCTGATATCGAGTTCCTGGTCACCGGCCAATCAAAGGCCCACTTTCTGCGCTACGCTACGTTCCCTGCGCTCAATGTCGAAGTATAACATAGCCTTTAAAAAGCGGAACGCCGGCGTCTGGAGTTTGGTTCTCGCATTCAAACGCGTTCGAAGAGTACAGTAGAGACAAAGGCAGCTAGCATTATGTCAATTCAGTAATTATTTCATCAAGGGAAGGCTTGCTAGAAACAGCGTATCAGCTGAGACTGAGCGAAAAAAAGCACTGTCAAAACCATCGCACAAAATGCGCGCGACTCAAACCGCGTCTCAAGACGCTCGCGTGCTCCCAGCCTTTGCAGTGCTTTGTTTTACCACAGCTTCCTCTATAATCCCAAATCCTAGCAGTTCGATGAAGGAGCCAAAGAGTGCCCGGTCGCAGATTTGGATCGCGAGGATCTGCCTGCACAGAGCATCAAAGAGCCATTTCTCGGGGTACCTGGACGTCAGCGCACAGCTTTTGCTGCGACGAGGACCCGAAACACACTTCTTCGCTCGGGAGGAGTGTGTTTCGGCGTCTCGCCGCAGCGGGGTGCCAGTCACGTGGCTCTCCTCTCATCCGTTATCTGCAGCTCCACCTTTTCCATTTTGGCGACCGCTTCTCGTGGCATTCTGCCAGTTTTTGTCAGTATATAGGAGGCTATGGTTTCACCCAGTCTCAGATAAGACGCTGTTCCACCGAATCGGCCGAGAGCTCGACGTTCTGACGTCCCCGTGAACTCTCTTCTCCTCTTCTCTCCCCGGTGTCTCGGCGCATTGAAATCCCCCAACAAAACAACAAACCGCTCGCTTCGCACATACTCGTATATGTTCCCCACAAAGGTTAACCATTCGCGCACCTTATTAAGCGCGTAAATACACAAACCCGCAAAAAAGGCAGTTTAAAATAAAATCGCACATCACACCTCGCCCCGAGTTGTAGCTAAAGGTTTTGCTACAGTCCATAGAGACTTTTTTAATAAATAAAAGAGAACCACCTAACGTCCAAACAGCGTGACAGACGCAAACGTTGTTCGGCGACTCAAAGCGCCGCACCATGCTCCCCGTCTGGACCTGGCTCTCTATCTTCGATTCTTGCACAGCGATAACGTCGAGTTCTTTTTCAATAAACAATCGGTTTAGTTGGCACTTCTTTCACCTTCCGATTAGTCCGAGCATGTTTACAGTGCCGACTATCAAAGTGCTTTCAAGGATGATGAAGATAGAGAGGAAGGCCAGGTAAAAAACACTGCGCCTAAAAATATAGAAAAAAAGATTTGACGCGTCGATAACATTTATTGCGTCTATTCTTCGTTGCACCTTTGACCGAGCTCTACAGCGTTAACAACCCGTCTTATAGGCCAACGCGCTGTTTACAAACAAGCCGTCACGAAGTGTGGGAAAACGCGCAGTTTCCGGATGTGATGTGCAACTGCGCATAATAAACAATTTCAACCTTGAATATGCGAGAAAACATAGGTGAGGCAAACCAGAAAGGTCTGATAATCAGATACTTTTCGTAAACACCTTCCAGCGGCTTGGAGAGAGCACAACGATTTTTCACCGCATACCAGAAGTGACGACATTCAAAACGACTGCGCCCCTGTGGAAAAGGTGTATACGGGACATTTGTAGCAGAGCCGTCTATGCAGAGAGTTTGGTCAATGGGAGGCTCGGGCAGAGCCAAGGCGCGCACCAGGTGCTGAAAGAGGGTTTGTCATGCTTTCTTGGCCAACCAGAAGCTGAAAAGAATCCCCTAGTGGTGGTAGCGAGAAACATTTTTAATCGTTTTAATAAGTGCGTAAGAGCTAAATGTGGTAACCCTTCATGGTTGAAAATAGGATGCACGTGACGTTTCGATCATGATCATGCAGACAGATGTAAGAAACGGATGTGCTGCTTGAACTCTGTTTCGCTCGGACAGGGTGTGACCGCTCGGACGGCGGATTCCCGGCCCTCGGCGCTTGGCATACGGATTATGTCGGTCGTTCCGCTAGTCGCACTCATCCACCGTGATTTTGGATGACCGTGATTGAAAGATCACGTGCACCATATTTTCAGTCACCAAGAGTTACTCCGGCGCACTTATTAAGTTTGTTTCTCGCGACCACAGGCCAGGGTATTATTTCCGGCTTTCGGTTGGCCACATTCGAATTTGTGAAGACGCCCTGGAACACGCCCAACCCGCTTTCGGCCAATGGCGCCTCCTCTTTTGTCTCCTAGACTTCCCAACGAATGGCGAAAGTCTCTACATATACCGCTCTGATTTGTTGTAGGCGATGTCCACTGCACGCGCTCCCGAAAAGTACAAAACAAAATGGCCGATAAAAAATGCCGCCGTAGCACTTTCAATGCCAATAACTCATGCCGGAAACGCGCTTTCATGCGATCCGTAACAAAAAAAAAAAAAAAAAAAATAGGTCAGCAGTGTTCGGAACAAAATGTCAGATGTCCTTTTATTGTGAACATTTTTGTTCACGTACCCCGCGACAACGTTGCTAAATCTGTCAGTTCACAAGCTCCAAGAAAAAGCCGCGTTCGAAATCGGTTCTTCTCTCTTGCCTTTTAAGGCTGGTTCACACATCTGCGTTGGTTGCGTTCGCTTGCAACCGAAACGACCGTAACGACAAAGTCACCGGGACAAGTGTTCGTCGTACACAGCATGGCAAGCGATGCAAGAGGTAGCTTCGCGAAGCGATCCATGAGTCGCGGTTTTTACGGTGTTTTGGTCGTTACGGTCGTTTTGGTTGCATGCGAACGCAACCGTTGCAAATGTGTGAACCAGCCTTAAGCGGGTTTCACATGCAGCGATTTTGGCCCTAGACCGGCGCGATTTCTGCCGTCGCGGCGCTCTGGCCAGCACCAGCGGTTCAGCGGCACGAGCGCCGCGACGGCAGAAATCGCGCCGCTCTAGGGCCAAAATCGCTGCATGTGAACCAGGCTTTACGCGAGTAGGTGCGAGCGGATAACGTTCCTATACTTCGTTTCACCTTATGTGCGAGCGAAGGCAAAACTGAAAGCGCGAGCACGGAAGCTCCGTGCGTTCAGGCTTTGCTCGAGCGCGCGAGCTGGGGAGAAATGCAAAAAGCTGCGGGTCTCGCGCATCTAGCTTTGGCTTCGCTCGCAGATAAAGTAAAACGAAGTATAGACCTTTCCAATGTTTACAAAATCACAGTCCAGCGTGCGATCTTCACAGCCCAGCACGTGCGTGTTCGTCGCTTCGGAAAGCGAGCAAAGCACGCGCCATACGCACGAACGCTCAAAATGGCACCGGCCACAAGCTCGTTTTTGGAAAGGTCTATAGCGCCAACGCCGTCAACGCCTCCAGGAGCAAAACAGAAAGTATTTTTGAGCGGCGCTCTTTTTGCGCCGACTTTTGCGCAAACATTACGTTTACCATTAAAACCCTGAGAGAGTGTCTTTCCACCGTAGGTTATTTGCATCCAGCGTTCCACCGATTCCGCAGTTTCCATCCATTGGGTGGACTGATAGTGTATATTCCCTTCAGCGGAGAATAGAAGCTCCGCCTTCAGCGCGAGCTCGCTGGCTTCCCCAGTGCTTTGGTTGCGCGCGCCTTCGCGTTCACGCTTGTGTTAGCAAGTGCAGAAAGCTCGCACTGAAGGCGCGGCTTATAGTTTCAGCTTAAAGGTGCCCTGAGGAGGTTTTTGAGATCGCTAAATATAGCGATAACTCATTCTGTTATCTATAAGTGTCATAGAAATCCCTAAATCATGACGGAGCTTGGCCGATTTCTGTTTAAAAAGAAAAAAACCAAACATCGCAACACAACGAGGCCATCTCCGGCGATGGGAGCAGCATGTTCTAAAACCAGCACCACTGTCAGCCAATAGCAAACGAAGGATCCTCGCTCATCGACAGGTCGAACCGCGGAGTGATATCTCGAATGCGCGCGACTCGTTGTGCATACTATGGTGCCTGGAGTGCTTCTTCGAGTGGTGCATTTAGCGTCCTATTAGCGGCGAGATGTTTTGGTGGCGCCCTCGTTTGGTTACCTTCCGTGACGTCATTACCTCGTGAACAACAAGTTCAATGGTCTTTGTAATGAGCAGGTGGAAGCCTGAGATCATAGCGCTCTCAAAGCAACACTGCCAACACCGTCGAAATTGAAGTTCTTACATTCCTCTTATTTCCGTCGTTGAGACATCCTTTGCTGACGTCATAGTCAGCATTCGGCCAATTGTGTGTGGGCCGACCACAGCGACGCTTTCGATCGCTCACGTTGCCAATACTGCCCATACATCAACGTTATTAGACAAGCTCAGTTACGGAACTGTTCATAGACGCTGCATGCACGAACAGTATACCCCACTCACTCACCACGACTCGCCCGGAATCGCTCGACGCGCCGCCGGACGGCTGCTTTGGTAACTGAATCGGGATACGTTCGTTTCAACGTTACTAGAAACGTAAAAAACAACGTAAAAAAACTCTTTTTGTAGTAACTTTTATTGGAGTTTAGTACAAAAGAGGGGGGGGGGGGGGCGCGTGATGTTTTCTAAAATTGTTAGTTTTCAAGGTTTTGCAGCACAATTAATATTGTTTTTATACAACCATGCCTCAGCGGGGATTTCAGGTAGCGCGTCCCGACCTAGGCGCATTTTAACCTCGGTCATGTGTCGCGGCGCGTCCGCTGGGGATACCGGGTTGGCACCCCTGTAACCCTTTTCACTGTATCTGTTTCGGCTCCGAAATGGCCGATTGAAGCCAATATAGATGTCACGTGCAGTTCCTCGAGTGACCGCTGCGGGAGAAATGGCGGCGTTGTGATCGCCATTTGGCGCTTCAGCTGTGCTCTTTAGGATGCACAGTTATGAAACGAAAATATAGATGGCGCTTCGAACGACTCCAGGCCAGAGCCGTGTATTGGGAGAGGTTGGCCAATAGGAGGAGCAAAGGCCGCCGCCAACGCCGAATATTCCCCCCACGCTTAGAGCGTAAACTAAATTTGTGACACAGCGTCGACCAATCAGGAGACCTCTACTCCATCTCACAAATGTCTGCAGTGAAGACAAGGACACAGGCGCGTGAGCCTAGCTCAGCGAAACGCTTTTGTTTGCACGAGACCTCGTGCATAGGAGGCACTTTCCAAAGCCACGCGCTCGTGCCCATGCCTTTGTCTGCACTGCTAGAACAGCGTCCTGAGACTGGCTGAAAGAAAGCAGTGCAAAGGGTGGGGTGCGCGAGCGTCTTGAGACGCGGAGTTCCGCTCGGCACGGCTCATATTATACTTCGTTTCACTTTATCTGCGAGCGAAGCCAAAGCTAGAAGCGCGAGACCAGCGCTTTTTGCATTTCTCCCCAGCTCGCGCGCTCGAGCAAAGCCTGAACGCACGGAGCTTCCGTGCTCGCGCTTCCAGTTTTGCCTTCGCTCGCACATAAGGTGAAACGAAGTATAGTCGTGTCACAAATTTAGAGCACACGACCACCGCTAGGGGCTGTTCCGCGGCCTGTGGTTGGCCCCGAGATGCTCGCCTATTCGAACCAATGTATGGCCAATCTCTCTTAATAAACGGCTCTGCTCCACACGGATTGAAGTGAGTGAGGGGGGGTACCCCCCTCCGCGGGAGTTCCACAACTGAGGTAATCTAGTAACGTTGCTATACATCAAGAGTGGTCCCGAAGTGGCAATAAATGACGCCACAGATGCCGATGTGTCGTGCTGTTTTATGTCGCGGGCTGCTGTCGCCAGTCGCGAGGATCGCGACTGGCGACAGCATGACACTTGTATGACGTTATCAGGCGTAAATCGAGGAACCGCTTTTTTGGACGCGGTAAACACACCAGTCGGAGACGCGTTCCAGGCACCATACTCATACAGCCCGAACTACCATTCAACCCAGCGAGCGCCCGCTCGTCCGTTCGAGAGCGGACGACGGGACACATCACATCCGCGCAAGATAAAAACAACAACAACACCATAGTTCGCTGTTTTTGAGATGATTTTTGTAGAATGAAGTTCCTTCTCCGCAAAAAAAATATGCATTTTTCCACTACCCTTACTTGTTGAATATTTTCAACAGCGATCGGTCAGAAAGAAAAGACGACGACGATCACGAGAGCCACCTTAGAAGCACGCATAAAGTTTTTTTTTTTTTTTATCCGCCACGGTGCGAGCCAGAAAAAGTCATCGTCCCATTAAACCCATTTCAATGCTTTAAGGAGTAACATCGTCCAGTTATTTTACATTACTTGCTTCTATTATCTACAAAAAGCATACATATTTTGTAATAACAGGGTTTGCAATCTCAACGAAATATCACCACTTTTTTGGTCACATGCCGTCATGGCTGTCGGCACAACGCTCCTCCCATCGCAGGAGATGGCTTCGATCTTTCATGACTTTTTTATTAGGAAAATTGGCCTCGCATCTTTATGATTTATCGATTTTTAGGATGTTTAACGCCCGCAGTGTGAGTCATCGCCATATTTAGGTGATCTCAGTAACCTCCTCAGGGCACCTGCGGATTCGCGTTCGCAAAGCGGTTGCGAACGCGGTTGTTTAAGAATTCAGTACAATACATAGGTTGCACTGACGTAATTTGGTCCTCCTTTCTGGTGGCCGAACTTCCTCGAGCGTAGCCTTTACTGTGCATATTCTACGAGCAGTACACGAGCGTCGCGAGCGAGCGGAAACGAGTGAGCACAGCTTCATTATACTTCGTTTCATTTTATCTGCGAGCGAAGCCAAAGCTAGAAGCGCGAGACCAGCGCTTTTTGCGTTTCTGCCCAGCTCGCGCGCTCGGGCAAAGCCTGAAGGCACGGAGCTTTCGTGCTCGCGCTTCCAGCTTTGCCTTCGCTCGCACATAAGGTGAAACGAAGTATAACGGCAGGTTTTGGCCACCAGAAAGGAGGAAGGATATGACGTCACGTGCAACCTATGTATTGCACGGGAACTCGACGACATCAAGTGCACGTGACATTGTACTGAATCTTTATACAACCGCGTTCGCAACCGCTTTGCGAAAGCGGATCCACTTCCAGTGTGAATGTGCGGTAAGGGCTGTTCACACATACAGCGGAGCGCTACAACCATAGCGCTGACCTCGCGCTAAGCGCGTGCTGACGGGAGCGTTCACCAGCTTTGTATCGCACCGTCAAAACTGTTGCTCATGGCAGACAATAACTAGCTGACGGCACGTGAGCAGCGATACATCACCGCTTCACTGTATGTGAGAGCAGGCGTTTAAAAGGGTCTTGAAACGATTTTCCTACTTCTTCCTCCTTAGCTTTAATCCTCAACTCAATTACGAATTGTGAAATCACATCGTCGTGACATTCTTCGGCACCGGTGCGATGAATCCTAGCTTTCACCGTGCTTTTTATGCGCACCGCAGAACTTGTCATTCCCCAGTGACGATAAGCTCCGCCAGGGCACTCATTGGCAACGAACGCGAATCAAATATTCGTCGACAGATTTATTGTTGACGAGCGCATACGTCCGAGTGACGCAGTTCTTGTGTCCATTGCGTGAGCTGGGCTCGGCTGACGTCAGGTTTCCACATAGAGTTATTACAATAAACGCTAGAGGCTCAGCTGGCGCTAGTGTCTACGGGACTTCCGGTTGCAAATTGAAGCAGACAGCATGCAGTCTACTTTTCCAGTCTTCCTGTGTATTCCTAGGGAAAACGCGCGTGAATTTTGTCTCTTCGCCGGAAAATAACATGAATAACTTTTGTTATTTCGGTTGTACCGGATAGTATGTGTCTTTATTAATATGGTGAAAGTGTAATTGCTTTAGTTACAGCATTTTTTCTTTACCACTGAACGATGTTAAACTTCGCTATATTTCAGGCCCAAACCTCTGTTTCATGGCAGGTATGTAGAAACGAGCGACGATTCTAAGCAAAATAACGATCGAAAGGAATGTAAAGTGTGTTCAAAGTTCGCCAGCATTCCGTTGGTGCTTATATATTGTTAATATGCCCGTTCTGTCACTATATGAAAATGACCCCGTCGTGCATCTTTACGAGTGGGTAAAAAAACGTTCGAAGCGTAAAGAATAAAGTACGTGGGCTACTAAAGGTGTGTTTTCTTATTATTTCCTATGTCGGGCAGTTTTTATCGGGCACCTGTTCTCTGGCTTCTCCCTATTTGCAAAGATTTGGAGCGTGCGGGTGGTGATTTGAACCCAGAACAAGCATCTTCGCACATATTCATGAGCAGGAAGAATGAAGCAGTACTTATTTATTGCAAATCGAACTATATTACGCGACTTTAAAGGAGCTGTGCAACGATATTCAAATGGAATGTTTTTCACTTTACACGAGCTTACTGGCACTAGTGGGACTCAAGGATACTCGCATGCAATGCCACTGGCCAAGAAACTCCTTTGTTGCGGTGTAATTTCAAGGACAAAAGCGATCATTTTCATTCAATCTCTCCCTTGCAAAATTCGATGACGTAACGCGGGGATCGCAGTACACCCGTATGACGATATTTGAATGCGGTTCATAGATTGGACCCGAGCATTGCGTGGGCACTCGATTTAGGCTCGTGATAATTGATAGCTCGAGAAGCATTCGAGTAGTGGCCCGTGTCCAATCGCTGCAACGACGACAATAGCCGAGCCATAACAATGTCTGGAACTCAGCGCGTGTCCTGTGCTTTGCCAACCCCAGCGCGTGGCTATGATCAACATTGGCGGCATATAATCGGCTCGAGATCACGTGGCCGCTTGTTCTGGCTGCGAGTTGAGGGCGTGAACGCTGCTCGTTGTTTTTTAATTTTTTTCTGGGACTTCTAATGCGTCGGGTGAAAAACGAAGGCATATTTCATAGGTCATTAACGTCAGGGATCCGTTCTAAGCGGTATTTGTGCAAAGTAAAAAAATTGTTGCATAGCCCCTTTAAATTTATTTTGATCGTCTGCATTCACAAGAAGTTACTTATCCATTGTTACTGCGTAGTTCTTGCCGTCTCTCTTGGTTTTCCACATGTCCTTCGTTCGTTTGGCACGTATATCCCCCATGCTGGAAAGCGCCGACGCCGTGTTCGCGCTAACAGTGTCCGACAGTGCACATAAATACACGTACGAAGTGGTTTTAACACAGTTTTTCATGCCACGAATTTCAAATAAAAATGCTGTAACTAACCAATTATTTCGTCTGCGTGACTGAGAAATGTTCCAATGTGCCTAGTACGTGTTAATTATTCGTGATACTTGCTCTTATAATCGAGCGCAGAGAGAAAATACACTCGCTTTTTTCAATAGAAATGCATTACCGGAAGTCAATTTCTGACTGCTTGCTGTCTGCTTCAAAATGCAACAGCACACTAGCGTCAGCTGAGCCTCTAGCGTTTATTGTAATAACTCTATGGGTTGCCACCGCTGACGCGCTTTGGGAACCGCGGATGTATCATAGTGAAAAGGCGGAGAGCTTTCGAAGGAAAGAAGGTACAAAATAGTCCGCTATATTTTCAAATGTTCGTGCCGAAAAGCTGGTTTTTGACTTTCTACCCCCTTTCTTTTGGCCAACTAAACGATATGCGATTAGCAAAGTCCCAATTTAAAATCATTCATCCCAGCCCAAAATTCGTTTCATGGCCCCTTTAAGAGTCAACAAAGTACAGCAAACGCCACGGAGCGCACGCGCCACGAAAAGATGCCAGGGATTATAGGAAGCTTGTCAACTGACTTTGATATATAATTTGTTTAAGCTTAAGTCATCACGCAGCCAACGCTACAAGCTAATGGGATCAATCAAGCAGCGTCAAAAGCGCAAGTCACTTGGTTTTTTTTTTGTGTATGAGTGCTTCAATGACGATGGACCACCTGCAGAAACATCACGAACTCCATGATGGTGCACTTTTTACGCTGTCTGATTGGTTTCATCGAGCTCGTAGCTTCGGCTGCGTCTAGACCGAACGTAAAACTAGTAACGTTGCCCCACGGTGCGTGAACACGACGCCGACCGCCGCCAACACCTTTGCCGTGACTTGTCGCAGGCATCGCTGTTATCGCTCTGACCCAACAAGCTAGAATGCATTAGGCCGATAAACTGGCAGCTGAAAGTGACCCCCCATTTGCCTACGCGATGTTGCACATTTTTGACAACTAGACATGTGACAGTACAGTTTTACGTCTAGATTTAAAAAAAAAAAAGTATCACGCGCAAATAATTGCTAATTGATCTTTGATAGCACTATCGTCGATATAAGTTATGTTTCGTTTGTTTTAAATCCAAAATATGCTTTTACGACAAAAACTCGGGCAGCTTTGCAATGCCTCTGCTAGATGTGGTCAGCCGCGGTGCTGTACTTTCGGTTTCTATCGGAGCTAAACTGTTATCACCGGGGCTAACAGTATTAGAAAAATAGTTTCTCGTGTTTTTTACAGCGGCCGCGATAAAAACCTTGGCTCAGTTATGCGTAAAAGCCTCAAAATGTGGCACAGACAAGCGTCTAGTAATTAAAACTGTACGACATGGCTGCACCGAAGTGGGAATCACTTTTGCCTGGTGAACGGGAGACCAGTTTGTCGCTCTAAGCCCCTCTACATCGTTGCTGCGACTGTGCTGTAGATTAACACAACACTGCTTTTTTTTCGGTGTTCATGTTTCTGTCAGGCGTGCACCTGAAATGCCATGAACGCCGAATGACATTCAGTGTAAAACCTATTTAGGCAGTGTCACACGGCAATTCAAATGACATTTGGCCTCACCGTACTCTTGTACGTGTTACTAAAAAAAATCGAGTACAATTACAATTACTCTCGCTTAAGCAGTATTTAGTTCGATTACTTGATTACTTGAGACGAAAAATAATTGGCCATTTCCTAAAAATGTAACCGTTACTTCTCCGATTACTTCAAGTTCTCGAAACGAAACACTCTTTTGCGCGTTTGAAAACGGGCCCTTCGTACTTTTCATGATTTGAATAGAATCCCCAAATGGTTGACTGCTTGCCTTTTTAATCCACCAACTTTGGTAAGCCATCCTCCTGTGAGATATTTGCTTCGTGTATTCCGTGGTAGGAAAGTTATACGAACAAAGGGTGCCATTAGCAAGGAAAGGAAGAAAAAGGTGACGGTTTCAAGTTATTTTAGTACTTCCGAAAATGATCAGAATACACTTAGGATTACTTCCTAATAAATAAAATCATATGGTTACAAGATTACTCTAAAAAGAAAATGATTCCAAGTAGATTGATTATTTGTAACGAGTACCGTACAAGTCTGCGGCTAAATGTCATATTAGCTAAATTGAGTTCCCCCGACTCATTTTGAGTTCGTAAATACGTACTCGTGTCTGCAACTCTCTACGTGTGCTGCGTGATTTTGTACAAGACGATGCGACTATTTGCGGAAACAATGGTTACGGCCCAATTATTACGAAAAATATGTTTCACGTGTATTTGCTACATACTTTACGCTCTTAATCGTCTTAGCCACTTACGGCGCCAGTTATCCAGTATGCCTAACGGCTCGTAACCTGCCGTCTGTTTTCCGCCTCGGTCCGCGAGCAGGAAACATGGATTTAAAGAGGGCGACCGAACGCAAAATGAAAAGGCGCTCATCATCGTTGTCATAACGTACGCCACACCATACCTAAGACTAACGTGGAGTAACAAACAACAGATATACACGATAATCTGTAAGGCGTAAAAAAAGCAGCTCTCGGGCTCCCTTCGTACACGTCATACGAAAGACTCCTTGCACTGGGCTTACACAACACAATTACGGAGCACGTAGATGCACACCTTGCGAGTCAAAAAAAAGCCACTGTCGCTAGCAAGAAGGGAGCGCGCCGTACTAGGCTGGTTAAAAATACCTCTACCAGCATCCAGTAAGAAACACAGAACGCCTAATGAAACACATCACTGACAAACTTGTAATACCCTCATGCCCGAAAACTTGAATCCTGAACTTCACAAGGGAAGAAGGGAAGCTCGAGCTTCCCCCATCAGACAAAACCTCAACAGGCGCGAATAAACGTATTACACCGACGTGGAAATATATTCGAACAGAAAGGCCGCTGTGGCTGCTGTAGCAGATCACCACCTGGAAGCAGTAATCATGGCTTCGGACAACAGGTCCGATCCGACGACGGCGGAGGAGCCCTATTGAAAAAATGTCTGTGAGGCCCACTAGGATTTCCTGTGAGGGCCTGAGAGGCCTTTTAGGATATCCTGAAATGTCTGATGGGCCCACCAGGCTCCTCTATAGGTCTGTGGGGCCCATCAAGATATCTTTCTGAGAGGTGTGCGTTCGCTCAGGGTAGTTTTAAAAGGTCTGTGTGGCCTTTCAGGGCCGTTCTAAAGGGTCTGTGAAACCCACCAGACATTATCGGGAGGACCTCGTAGAATTCATCCGAAGACGGTAGTGCGTAAACGTGCTGTGATCATCGGTAGCCCACTTCGGTGACGCGAGTGCGTAAACCTGTTGTGTCGCTCTTTATATTGGTTCATAGTGTAGACGAAGCGAATAATGCTTTGATCGAGACTCATTGAGTGCAAACGATGCCCACATATAGCCGCCCATTTAGAAGAGATAAAAGTCTATCGAGCTAGCTTTATCAAACAATCTCGGCTCAAGAATTCGGCGGTGCGAGTTCCGGCGGCCCAGCCGCCCGCCCAACAACTAAGTAAGCCAAGCCGGTCCGAAATGTGTGACATATGCGACGGACAACAGACGGACTTATACGTATTGCTTATTTTTACTTACATTTCCTAGCACCGTCTGCGTGTATACAGCGTTTAAATATTTACGAATTCAAGGTCCACCAGCGCGTGATTGTTGCTTCAGAAATGAAACGTTGAAAATGAAATTTATTGAGAAGTTGCCGGCATAAGATCGCGGCTTCCAAACATGTCTTCTGGCTGCCGAAGCGAATCTCGGCCGCACCCCCGCAGTATGAAGATCTCTCCTTAACTTTGGGAGAGGGGGTTTGTGACGACGCAGGCAACGGCATCCGGAATGTGGAGTGCCCCGAAAGCAAAGTAGCCTGGTCTTACCAGCGCGCGACTGGGAGGGGCGCCTTGAAATCAGAGTCGCCGTGACATCCCCGCTGTCCCCGCGTCCGGATTGGTCAATTTGCTGCCGCTGGCAACGGTCGTAGGTCGGCGGGAAAGTCTTTGTTCCTTTTGGCTGTTGACGCTCGGTGAGCTCGTGCGAAGGCGCTGCTTGTGCGAATGAAGTCTATGCATTCCTGCTGCGACTTTCCTCGGCAGGTTCTTCGGGAGTTTGGGCGGCATGGGGCTGTTTTCAATATCTGGGTGGTGCACACGGATGGCCCAACTCACCAGGAGTCGTGCGTCTGAGAACGCAGCCACGCTGGAGGTCGGACAAGCGTCGTCGCCCTGGGCCGAAGCCGCCAAGCGATCCGCCTCCTGATACCCTCGAGTGCCGCAGTGGGCCGGCAGCCACTGGAAGGCATTTCTCCATTCTTAGCGCTGCAACATGATCGCCGCGCTCGCCGACTTTCCGGTGAGCGATGGTGCACGCTCCGGGTTGGCGTGCTGGGTCAGTGCCGCCTTCGAGTCGCTCAGGATTACCAGGCGGTCGGGCGTACTCTCTGCTTCAGCCAAGGACAGTGCCCGGCGAAGCGCCGCCAGCTCGGCTGTCGCCGAGCGTGCAAAGGAAAGGCGCTCCGCTGCTCGTGCTCGGAAGTCTGTCGACACCGTGCTGTGGCTGTCACTGTGCGTGCGTCGTGGTCGTCGGACTCGTCCATGTAGCATCGCGCCCATCCCTTGAAGTGCTCTTTGTGCTTCGGGCCCTCGTGGTCGGCGTTGAGTTCCACTCGAGCGGTGCATCTTTTCTGTTTTATTAGCTGAACTACCTTACGTCTGAGGAATATACCCAGTGGCATTGTGAGTACCTCGAAATATATATATATATATATTTTGCGACAAACAACTCGGTTGTCCCTATTTGATTTTATCACTTGACTGCAGCTGCTTGCGCGCGGGTTTGAGTAAACGCTTTACATACATTTTGATTTGTCGCGGCTTTCCGGAAATCTGCATTTCTAAGGTATGTTGGCTAAGGGGTTAGGCCGAAGGGCTGAAGTCTGATGTCTTGAAATCTGAAGTCTTGAAGTCTGAAGTCTTGAAGTCTTGAAGTCTTGAAGTCTGTAGTCTTGAAGTCTGAAGGGCTAAAGTTTGAAGTCTGAAGTCTTGAAGGTCTTCTAGGGTCCCATAACACACCAGGGCTGAAAGGTATTTTTTCAATAGGGAGGTGACCATAGCCCTAGCTATAAAACACGCGAAGGGCAGGGAAACAACAGCAACACAACCGTATGTTCTATCTGACTTTCAGACAGCCATTCGAAGGCTAAGGACAAAGAGCGTATCTCCAGAGGCCACAAGGCTACTAGCCCACCAGGTAGAGGGACATGAAAAAGCGTCAGGGTGATTTCGGTAGCGGGTCAGGAATCAGTAAATGGAAACAGGCAAGCACATGCCGTTGCTCGAGCTGAAACTTTACAAGAACGAGGTACTGAGGATGCCGAACGAATACACCCAGTTCCTAACCAATATTCCGAGATATTGTTTTACTTGGGCGGACGACGCGCGCAGTATCCCCTCCATACAATTAATTTACGAGAGGAATCAACCATATGAAGGCAGTTACTGACAAACACCTTCCCCAACTTAGCGACACTACTTCGATTTTATCCGACTAGATATCCGGGAGAATGTCCGCATTGAGGGAACTGCCCGTCTTTTTATCATGTAACATGGGGCTGCACAACAAATTCCTCCCTCCCCAAACTCGACATCCCTACCCCGTAGACTTCGGAAGCTATGCGGCTCAGCTCAACCCCCGACGACCAGCGCCAGTTGATCGACAGGGCGAGGCAAGCGGCAGCTATATTTCGGTTTCTTAACGGATCGCATCCTTGCGCCCGAGGTCCTGCTCCTCGCTGTCGCTGTACGAGGCCACCACCTCGCCTCTCTCGTAAGATAGAGGGAAGTATGGCGCACGTGTGCTGCGCGTCTAGGCCGCTGGGAAACGGGTCCGCGGCAACCTTAAATACCTTAAATAGCTCGTGTCGCAGAAAGACAGGCCTCGACGTCGGTGGCGTTGTGACGAGAAATTGCTGATTGTTCGGTAGGGTGATGACGTCACAGCCACATGCCTTCGCGCGAGAATTTGAAACAACCCACAAGGCTCACGTGAAACGTGACGTCAAGCGTCAAATGGAAGTGATCAAAACATAGCATGTAATGCGAAATACATATCGCGGCATGTCTCAAAGTATTTCATTTAATAAAGTAATTAATTTGCCTTAAAGGATTAAATTGGAGAATTTCAGACGGGATTCGAACCAACGACCCTTCGGTTTCGTGCCAGACACGCTATACTAACATGGCCACCAAGATACTGTTTTATTGACTAGGTCACGGAGAGACGCTTGCATAGCTTGGGAACGAGCGGGAATTTATATATTCAGCTATCTTAAAGGCGAAGCTTAAGCATCCTCCAAGTTAAGATATTTTCAAAAAATATTTTATTTAGTTGTTGTTGATGATGATTAACAAGTTTCACAGTGGAACCATCGGTTTATTTTCACGAATTAAAATAAATTATTAAGTTTTAGTTATTTATCTTCTTATTAGTATGTTTGTGCATTCCTCGACTTTTCGTTCCCTCAACTTTGTTCTCGAACAGCATTTTTTTGTGATTTCTGATAGGTTTCGCAGAAACGCCCTGTATTTTGGAGTGGCGGGCTTGAAATAAACGTGTGTTGTCACACCACCAGTATGGTTTTTTAGCTTCTCCCTCTCGGCGCCCGAAGTGCAGTGGGCGTGTCACTGGCGACGTTACGCATCTTTCTATCCTGTTCTGTCCAAGCAAAGAAAATTAAATGCTAGTGTTTAAACAGTGCAAGGTTGGTCTCCCTTTGGTGTATGGCGAAAAATGTTTAAGCTGTACACGAGAAAAGTGGCCAGTGCGCTATGACTGCTTGCCTGGTGATACGCGAACGCACATTACTTCAATGCTAGTCAAGTCGAAATGGGAAAGAGGAACCTTGCCTATATAGCTAAGCCTGTGCTGTGTACTGTGTCTACTACATCACCTACCACGATCGCCCGCGGTGTGCAATTGGAGATGTGTGTTGCATCTGCATTTTACTGGCATTATTTTTTAATCGGAAATGCACTGATTGACCACGAGTCCCAGCCGAACGCTTATTCACCACTCATGTCTAATCTACGTACCGCTGTCGATCGATGTAATTTACGGAGTAAAGTCCCTGTGTCATTGCTTTGATATCGATAATTTTCCTCTGATTAAGTCCAGACGCAGCCGACGTTAGTAGCTAACAGGACCAATTAAACAAAGGAAGAGGAAGTAACTAGGATTTTTTGTTTATGGTTGGTTCAGCGATTATAGAACACGCCCAAAAACATGACCAACAGCATGATGGTGCGCTTTTGACGCCGTCTGATGAGTCGCATCAGAAAGTATCGCCGGCTCCGTCTGGACTTAAGGTGAAACGAAGTATAGCTGGTGATGTCAGGGGTGGGCCAACAGGTGGGCGCTCAACACAGGATACCTGTGTTCAGCAGCGAGAGCCTTTGATTCAGGCAGTCTGAGCGGCGGTGCGTCAACACACTTGGCCACCAATCCCACACCACAGTGAGGGGACTGTTATGAAAGCTCGCACTCACTGTTACGAGCTAATGGTGTCTTTCAGTAATCCTTTCACTGCCAAACGCGCAAGAACTTTGTACAACAAAAGTTCATCAGAAAGCTTGTCAGACACTCAGGCCGTATACACCAATGTTCACTAGAAAACTATCTGCGTCTCAACACTTTCAAATGTTCTGTCATGCCGGTCACCTCCAGGAAGTCCACCGATAGCAACCGATGCTGACTCCAGCTGGTGACACTCTTCACCGCAGTCGACAAACCAGAGTACCTGCGATTATGTTCAATGACTGGCTGCAGTTAATGAACGTATCAGCCAACTGATATTCAAGGCCAGGCGGATACTGGTGTTAGTGTTTGGGTTTTTCAGGACACAGGTGCAGACACCCCAAAAAGCTTACGTTTCCGCTGAGGGACGTTGCAGGATCAATTGATACCACTACTTCAAATGAATTGCTAAACTATAGATTGCAAAACTTAGTGCTTGCTGCTATAGATTTTGAAATGTGATTGGTACTAACATTTATAAATCCGGCCACTAAAGCCATCAATTTTCTTCCCAGCTTTTTGTGAGATGTCTAGACTTGCTACGTTTTAGTTATTCATCACTAGGGCAAATTGTGATATTTTGACACGAAGTCTCGGAAACAGATATCCAGCTGAGGATTTCTGTCCTGGGACGAGAATGCAGTCTTGAAAATCTCCAGATCCAACGACTGCCTTCCAGTTGACTGCCTTCCAGTTTAGAGAGGGTGACAGCGGAGACTGTTTTCATAGTTCCCTTGACACTACGTTCCATTTAATTTTAAATACGAGCTCCGGACTTTCAGTTTCCCTCTTTAGAATACGAGTGCTTCATTTCCACAAAAGGCAAAACAAAGCAAAGCTCATGTGTTCACTTTAAATTTTTTAAGCCAGTGTGAGCTGAAATTTATTACGAGGAGTTGGGAGTGATATAGAGAAGTCATGGAGTGTCAAATGTCCGGAACCGACTGATCACTGTACAGTTATGCGTAAGATTATCTCCTTGAGTGGCCAAGGTTCGAGCATGTTGGACATCAGAAGGAACGCGTGGTTCCGCAGGATCAGTGGGGACACGGCGGTCTCATTGACAGTGACCACGTTTGCTTGCCTGGGACATCACAGCTTTCTGTATGTTTTCCAGTGCCAACCTTCGAAGCATGGACACGTTGCTGCCTCAGCAACCCGACGTTCAGACACTGGAACAGGTAGCAGTGGTCTACCAAGGCCAGAAGAATGAAGCTGAACTTGGATAAAAACATTGCACAAGGGCATCAGTTTTCTAGGCATAAAATATATTTTACTGTTTATATATAATTCTCAAAGCAAGATATCCAACGGGGAAGCAAGCAGTAAAGATGCTACCCGATAACTTTTCTATCCAGGCAGCTAGCGTGTCACACTTCTTTAAATATCCACAGAACAAGGCACCTTCTATCGCTTCTAAACATAGTATATGATGCTTTAAAAACTAGCACTGAGGTCTCGTAATTAGAAACAGTTGTTTTTTTTAATGCCTCTTAACTGCTGTCCTCTTAGCCAAACTTAATTCCCGCTTTATCACCAATCGCGAAAACGGTCAGTCCAGTTCTGTTCTATCAACCTCAAAGCCTGTTAAAGAGTATTGTGTCCGAAGTTATAAAATTCAACAAAATCAGAAAGTAGGGCGAGTTGTTTGATCTTCTCACAGGGTGGGAAGAGCGCAACTTGACAAATAACATCAAACAAGAAGTGCACCTACACCGATGCAGCGCTGTGTCTGTGCACTTCTTGTTACTTGTCCTTTGTAAAATTGTCTAATCCAAAGATAAATATATTTTTGTTATAAATTTAGTTTCTAACATTACTCTTCTCATTTGCCGAAAGGATACTACTTTGAAAAAATTCCTACGTCACAATATACGCTCTTTCGTTGCAGAAAGCGTACTCCTGACCGCCAATGAAGTTTTGTTTGTCGCTGGTCTTGTCCTCCGCAGTACGCAAGTGGCAGTCGTCCATCGACGCTAGGTACCCTGCGGGAATTCCCTGGAGAGCTTGGTTCTTCAGTGTGCAGTGTCGGTCGTCAGTTACCGTGCTCGATTGGGCCAAGTTCCGTTCGTTTTTGAGGAGACCACACAGCGAAACTCGGCTATGAAAAGAGATTTACTAATTCTGAAGAGTTTGATCGGCTTATGCGTCCAACACGGCCCAGCTGATGTCTCGCGCTGCGGCTTGGCTGATGCGTCGTCGAAGGCCTGACTGATGTCTCGCGCAGCGGCTTGGCTGATGCGTCGTCGAAGACCTGACTGATGTCAAGCTACGTTGAAGCTGGCCTCCACTGGCCCGGTGTCGGCCGACCACTCGAACGATATCTCACCGCAGCTGACCAAGTTCGATACAATGTCTGCTACGGCCGACCAAATGCTCAGAGCCTTCCGTCTACGTCTGTCTCCGAAGCCGCGCCATCTCGAGTGTGTCGGGCCTTTTCTAGTTTGCCTCGCTGATAAGCTTCTTCGCCTCTTCTCCTTTTTCATCTTCTCCATCTCGTCTCGTGTCGTTTTTCAAAATCTTGGACTTGGATTTGGGCTAGGATGTTGCACATCGCTAACTGTGCAGCGCTGCGAAGTTCTGGTCACGCGTATGTTCGTTTTTCCAGTCCTTCGTCTACGTCCTCTAAAGTATATAACGGTTCGGCGGGCTCAGCAGAGCTCACAACCTTTGGCCTGTCGCACGCAAGCACGAGTGCGATCACTAGGCAACGGAGGGCCTTACAAAGAACAAGTTGGCGATGGTCTTGTCCTCCGCAGTACTTTATCATTGTGCGTCGCCTACTCGCTTCTTCATCTGAATGGTTAGGCGCATGCAGGCCCATGTAGGGCCGATACCCATTTAAAAAGGTACATGAATGCAACCGGAGTTACTCAAAGCAACGTTTGAAGGACTAAGTAAGGTAGCTTGTCTTCAACCCAGCGTTAATTTGCTGAGTATGCCTGGTGGGCTATGTTCGACAAATGTTTCGTTTCTCCTAAAAAGAAACGGAAGTGACGGAACTAACGATATCGCGTCTGATTGGTTAGAGGCTCAAATGAAGGAAGTTTCCTCTTTCTTCATTTGAGCCTTAGCCAATCAGACGCGATATCATCAGTTCCGTCACTTCCGTTTTGTTTTAGGAGAAACGAAACCTTTGTCGAACATAGCCTCCCTGGACGCCGTGCGTACCACTAGGTGCAGTAGCAGCGGCATTCCACTGTTCTAAAGATGTCTCTCTTCGAAACAAAGCTTGCGCTTTGCGTTTAAAGACGACGACGGCATTCTCAACAGCTGGAAACGCTCGAACGAAGATCAACCCATACCGCCGTGATAGCAATGACAGAAGCGCAGTACGGCATCCAGGATTCCTCGCAGACGTAGAAGTGAAGAAGGCAGATGAAGATCAAGCCTATTCAACCCAGAGGAAACAAGAATGCCGAAAATCGCCGAAAAAAAAGCGAAAGTGAAGAAACTGTTAGCTGTAGTGGCGGGCCGCTCTTTTTTAGCGATTGGCTTACGGGAACGTTGGGTTCGGCGTATGGATTCGCCCGACATCGCATTATCATTGCCATTTTATCATCTAGCTTGCTTCAGAAAGCGAACGTATATGAAATGGACCTTTTGTAGAAATACGCGGTGCGCATGCGCGGAGTATTTCATGCGCCTGGGTTCGAGAGTATCTAGTTCCAAACAATCCGCCATCTGCATTTCTCGCCTTTGAGCGGTTTCGTTGTGTCGACCTCGGGGCGGAAGATTACGCACGATGGGGGACAAAGGTGAGCCTGGGGGAGCCGTATCTATAGTAGGTTACAAGTCAAGAAGGTAGCGGCAAATGCCCCTCAAAGGGAATCATATATCCCTCCGCCATCTCCGCATACCAATAGCGTCCCATCGCTTCCGTGACGTTGTGGCCAACGCGCGAGGAGGGTCGTGCCTTTCTGTACATATTTGCTTTATCTCTCGACTTTGACTTAGCATTGTGGAAGCCACGAGAGGGAGATTAAGTCTTCCCCCTTCCGATGGAAACAAAGACGACTTTCGGGGATTAGCTTCCCCATCCGATTGATACAAAGGCTTGCTTTCAGGGCTCGGTTCCTTCTCCGATGAATACAAAGGTCGCTTTCTTAAAAGTGGGGGTCGGAGATAATTTGGCATCACTCTGTGGCCATTATCTATCCATTGAAGCGGAACAAGGAGCGTTCCCAGTGAACTCTTCTTTCGATGCGGAGGGATTTGAAACCGGCGCACCACGGTTGTGGGAGGAGCGTCTCCTACCTTCTTAGCTTGTACCGACTATAGGTCACATCGCCTCAATGGATGAACAGGATGTAGCTGACGCTTTGGGTGTGGAACGGGTGGGAGAGGCCTTGGGCGCGCGTTCTTTTCCAGTCACCTAGTCTCGAACCGATTAGCGTGTCTAGGTGGCAGCACATATTCGCCAAGAGGTCCATTGCGTGGAATTTCTGATCTCGGTCTTCCTTTATTTTTTGTTTACCTGATAGACAACGCAAAAATAGTTTTCTGCCGAATTAAAATTGTTTACTAACGTTAACGCGATCTGCGTGCCCAAAGCGACTTTGCGACGGCAACCGCAATAGCAATCCGCTGATTGACATTTACAGTTGTCGTCTGGCACGGTTCAACTTGAATGACCTTTGAAAATCCACAGCGTAAAGCCATTTTATATGCCCGTCTGGCATAGATATTAGACGTAGGGCGTTAGAAAACTATAAAGGCAAAGAGAACACGGCACTGCCGTTTTTACCCTTCTTTCCGCTTCTCATGTATGTTCTCAAAGAAACAACAACCATGTGAACTCTGGCCGGAAATTGAAAGCGGGAAACTCATTTATCTCGCGCACCGCTCACAAAAGGGAAGGCCACCAGAATCGCGACATTAAGAAACACAAACGGCGACGAAAGAACACGGTGTTGCAGACCAGACACGCAGAGGAGCGCTAGAGGGTCCTCTTTCTTCCGAAATGACTGGAACGACATTTTTTTTTTAGCTCACAGTGAGGGGCGTGCGGAAGGAAGCGAAAAACAAATAGAAAGATGAAAAACAACGGGCAACCAGCCGGGAGAAAGAAAGATGAAAAGGCGTGGCACGAGAAAATCTGTCTTCGCGGAAAAGAATCTTCTGGTTTCCTCTCGTGCCACAGAAAAAAAAAAAGAAAAAGAAACATTAGTAGACATTCTTTTGAAAAATATCCCAACTTTCTCGTCACATTCATTTTTGTTCTCTTTGTAATGGGCAGCGAGGAAGAGCGTAACGAGGTTTCTGACTTCAGCATTCACGCGTGTCAGAAGACAAAAATTACGAGAAAAGAAGAAAAGTCGTCACCGGGCATTCTTTTTTTTTTCTTCTCACACACGCGCATTTTTCTGACAAATCATTTTGTCTGGCATATATATGCTATGAAACGTAGAGGTGTGCGCTTTTTAATTTTTGTTAGGTTCATCTGGCTCTATTCACCGCTGCTCCCTCCGAATGCCACCTCCCCAGAAGACATGGTGCGGAGAAATACGAGAACGCAAGCGCCCCGAGATGTTTTCAAATGCGGTGATCCCCTTTTGTGTATCTACTTCAGCACTCGGGTTCAAATGCAGGCTCAACCTGCGTGTTTAAAAGTAAATAAATGCCATAAATCTTTACGAAAAAAAAAAGAACAAGATCAACGGTGCCTTTATCAATCAGCGCACACCTGTTAAATATATAGCTTTCCTTAAACGAAAGACCCCCAGTCTCTCTTAATATTGATTACGTTGTGCTGTCTACAAAAATGTCTACGAATTCTCTCTCTCTCACAAAGAGACTTCGTAGCTTTGTGCTTGCCAAGCATATTCAAATCAAAGCGAGGCGCAGTCTTATAGGAGCACGCTGCTGCGTATTCTGTGAAATGTAATATTTATTTCCACTGTTTCATTCTGTAGAGTCATTTCCTCTTTTTTCCCCTTGGATTCTGTCACGAAAGGATTATACCACCGGTCCACCTTCCAAATTGAGGCCGTTACTTCGTTCTGCTAGTTTCACACATTGTCATGTACTTTTGATTCGTCTTTCTGTATTCTTTTATGTCTCCCTTTTTTCTTTGTATTTCGCTACTATTTTGCCTATTTCCGGTGATTGGATTGCACTGAAAAGAGTTGACGAAGTAACGTAAAATAGCGAACCGTGAGACTTCAATTGCGTTCGAAAGCGGGCGATTGCCCCGGGCGATAGTTTTTCCGATCCATAACAACTATCTAATGGCCTCCCTCTCTACCTTGTCCCGGAAGGTAGGGCGCGTGTAATGCCAATTGGTTCATGAGAAGTATTTTAAATAAAGACTAAGACGCAGAATATTTTTTCTTAAATTCGTGCATTGAAAGCAATGAATATGGCTAGCCAATCTGACGTAGCACGAGCATCGGTTTTCACATTAAAAAAGAAAGTAAGGCATATGAACCATCATATTCCAAACTCAGGGGTTTAATTTATGATATTTTCTAGCCAGCTTGCCTGGATATTCTCGCTTCTTGCAAAAGGCATATGAGGTCGTTTTACATTTAATAAAATAAATAAAAGAACTCCCCATTAAAATATTTTCTTACACTTCCACGACGTGAGCCCAAGATGATGCAAGTCAATTTTGTGTGACCATACGAAACTCGGCCTTTTTTACGAAAGGCGTTTGATTCCATTTGGCAAGAAAACGGGAATGACTTAAAAAGAAATCAAACACAAGAGGGGCAACATTCATTATTATTCGTTTCGATCTGCTCCCGCTCTGGAAAGTGTCACTTAAATCCTTGGAACGCAAACACTAAAATTTACTTCTGTCAACACCTGATCATCAACCTGCCACCTATTATATCCTAAATCCCAACGTACAACATGTACATGCATATACGGACATGAAAGTTTTTCATTGTTAGCCTTTGAGTTTACGGCACTACATCAATCACTTATCACGAAAACCGCATTGAGAGTTGCCATGCTGCATGGACCAGGGTCCACGATCCTCCACAATTCAAATACAGTCAACCAAAAACAGTAGGAAAATTTAGGGATTTACTTTAGCTTTTAGAAATCATAAAAGCCCTATGAAAGCCTTTTATAACTCTCCAGTTGTTTTGCACTCTGCGAAGCATACCTGAAAGCCTTCGGCAGAGGTCGTACGATAGATCTCCAACGGGTTCATGGCGAGAAAAAAATATGTAGAAAATAAACTAACAAACAAGGCTACAAATCCACCTTAAAATAATAAAGTGTAAATAATTTATACACAAAACACTTTCAGCCTTTCCACTTTGGTGAAAAAGGAAGACCATCGAAGCTGCACTATGGTGGGAATGAAGTAATGCCGGCCGCAAGTCGGCAAGCCAGAGTGGAAAAGCTGACGAGGTTGACGGCCGTCTATGAGCGACAGTGGCAAACAAACAACCGGCAAGCCGATTGTCTATTTGCCGCCGTCACTTATAAATGCGGT
>JABSTQ010008540.1:0-40660 GCA_013358835.2 Ixodes persulcatus | reverse complement strand
CCTTATAGTCAGGCTCATAGGTTTAAACGTATATGTTCAAACAACGACGTTTTTAAAACATACACCGATTAATTACGATTTTAAAACAAACACCGATCAATAAGGCACAGGCCCTTGATCATGGCCTCTTGTTGAGTGGGCGGAGCCCTCAGACAGAGGAGCGTCGGACGAACCTCGTACTAACTTTCAAAAATAAGACTCCAAACGTCGCACCCATATTAAGAAAACATTTTAACATTTTACAGCAAAGTGAACGCCTCCCAAAGATTATTCCTTCCGTTCCCCGAGTAGTCTACAGACGTTCACGCAACCTTAGGGACGCAATAGTTAGGTCTAAGACAACTTACACTGAAAGTACTGGCAGTCGCCATTGTGGAAGAACAAATTGCGACGTGTGTCAACACGTCACCCCTAAAAACCTCGGTAGAGAGTACGAATTCCAATTTCGCCTACATAATCCACGGAAACTTAAACTGCGGCACAAGTAATGTGATACACCTCCTGACATATGGCACCTGCGGTAAACAGTACGTGGGCCAAACTAGCACACCTTTCCGATTGAGGTTTAACAATCACAGGGCGCATGTAAATTCATTTCCCAAACTCCCCCTTTCAAAACATAAGGCTTTACCCAAGCACACGTTTGACAAACTGGACGTTACATTTTTACAATCCAGTTTCAAAAGCAACCGTGATCGCGAGCAAAGAGAATCGTATCTTATTTAAAATTTAATTCAATCCGGGCCGGTATTAATTAAGACCCTGGTATAATGTCATCTATGCATGCAATCCACCTTGATCGCCCTGTAGATGAGTGACTGTAGCTAATTCAATCTCATTAGTACAACCCTTGAATTTTTCCATGTACCTTTCTGTATTACCTGTCGATGAGTCAACGGGTCATGACCTTCAACAGACATTTTCCACCTGTTGCTCCTTTTTGAATGTTCTGGGACTGTGGTTAACACTATTAAATTTGCGTGCTTTCTTTTTTTTTAATGCAGGGGATTTCTTAATGCGCTCTGGCCGAGCGTTAGCGTTGATTTACTGTGTGCGTTTATTTCAATTTTTTTCTTCTATGCAGGGGGTTTGTCTAAGCGTTTTGGCGTTGATTTATTGTCTGCGCTTATTTCATTCCTTTTTTTACTGTGGTTTTTTTGGCTTTGCGTCCTTCCGCGGCGTGCGTTGCTGGCCATCTGGCCATCTGGACCTTTTTTTTTTTTTGACTGTGCTTTGTTTGGCTTTGCGTCCTTCCGCGGCGTGCATTGCTGGCCATCTGGGACGATCCAACTCTGTGAACGTGACTGCGCCTTCCGTACGTGACGGCACTCCGTTCCCGGGGTCACGAAAAATGACGCGGCATTTGGTTGGCTCTGATGGCTGGCGGCGTTCGCTGCGGCCGGACGTGGAAAGGGACGGAGTAGAGCAGCGTTTTTTACTTGGGCATTCTTACACGTGATCTGACACGTGACGCGACCCGGGTGTGGAAACCGAAAACAATTCTGTAATCGATTTTGGCAACCAGTCTTAAAAAAACCTGTCTCAGACCGAAACGTCGACTCACTAAATGGTTTAAAACTCCAACAACGTTTCGAAGTGCGACTTCATTACTTTCTAGTCTTCGGAATCCTACGCTATATTTTCTTTATATATATATATATATATATATATATATATATATATATATATATATATATATATATATATATATATATATATATATATATATATATATATTTATCGCAAAATCTAAATAACCTAACAGCAGCGCTCAAATGTCGAATTACAAAGAGGCGTAAAAGTGTGTAATTTGTTCCTTTTAACAAATAAATGTGGTCGGCCATTTTCGCATATAAGGTTCCTAGATGTGTAGTATTTTGTGAGCCGTGTTGAATTAACCTGTGACTGGGGTAGAGAAGAAACATCAAAACGTAGAAGGGACAGGAAATAGACAGGCCGACGTCTCAAACTCAGCTAACCGGTTTATTTAGTCCACCTCCTTATATAGTCTCAATCTCAAGTCATCTCGACCAACACAAAACACAAAAGGACGAAGTCTATACAGTTCAAGCGCCACAGTCGTCTTCACACAATGCTAGAACGTTGACATCCTTTACAGGTCGACGCGATAAGGCAACATCCATTCACTTTCAAACTTGAACAAAATGATCTCTTCCCCTACTATTCTAAACACAGTTCATACTACAGTAGATAACACACCCTCTCCACATGAAAAAAAAACTGAAACGGTAGTTGGGCCAATACACGTAAAAACACACAAAGCGAAAATGTTTTACTGGTTTTTGGAAAATCGCAAGCAGGACGCACTTCAAACAATTTAAATAAAAAATAAAAAATGAAAGCCGTTTACAACTCCCTGTAACGCCGATTCGGAGCGCAGCTCTTGAGGAGGAGGAGGGAAGGGTACTCAGGGGAGGGTATACCCCTCCTCCTCCTCCTCCTCCCCTCATTCTTCAATGTCCTCCGGGGGGGGGGGGGGGTCACGTGACCCCGAGGGGGGGGGGGGGGGGGGTCGCGCGGTGCATTATGGGAAATGTCCCATAATGCAACGCGCGAGCCTCCCCCTGGGGTCACGTGACCCTCCACGTGACCCCGGGGGGAAGGGGGGGGGGCTCGCGCGGTGCATTATGAGAAATTTCCCATAATGCACCGCGCGGTTACGCCGACGCCGCTCAAGTCTGAAACGGGCGCCTAAGAGCTGCGCTCTAAAAATAAAAAATATACATTTTTATAAAGCCTTTTGAATTGCTTCCAAACTGTAGTGAAGCCTGACTTATGCAGTTGCAAAGATACTTTATCCGCACTGTCTCCCGTACTACTTTCTTTACATCGTTCCTCTCTTTGTGTACTATTTCCATCTCCGACCAGAGCGCTGTGCAGTTGTTACATTCATGAGTATGTTAAGCGATTTCCGAGTTTTGGGCATAGTTTTTTACATTTCTTTTATGTTCGTTTAATTTGTCATTTATACAGCGTGACGTCCATCCTGCATACTTAAATCCACACTCCAATGGTATCTCATACACAACGCCAGTCTCGCAACATACCGACTTTTCCCGATGAGCCTTTTTTCACTCACTCACACCTGTTTGAAATGGCGTCAGTTTACTTAATCTAAAATCTGAACTAAAGACCATGTCTACTCCAAACTGCCTTTCACATGCCTTCAGGTTGTGAGAGATATCATGAAAATATGGGATTACAGCAAAGCGGTTCCATGATTTCTCTTCGGTTTCTCTCCTGACTTTAATAAACAATTCTAATTGCCGTTTTATAAAACTGTCCTCATAACCTACACTAATCAACCTTTTCCACTGTCTTTCTACTCATTCAGTGATATGATGGACACATGACCTTTCTAACGCTTTCCTGACCAATGACTTTACAATCCCCGCCTTTAGAATCTTTGAATGGCAACTCATTCTTGGCAAAACCGGTTTCGATTTATTTTTACCATATTTCCAACATAACCCTCGATTCACGTGAATACGTAAATCGAGAAACTACAGAACATCATCCTCCGGTTTTTCCACTGTAAACTTAAATTCTGAAGCCGTTGACCTTATCACACCTTCTATGGTTTCTGTTAGACCTTCCGCGAATGTGCATAATAAGATGTCATCTACATATCTTCTCACTATTGCCGTACCCGGGGACGACCCCTGTGGATTACCGAGCACTGCACAATCCAAAGAGTTCAAGTAAACTTCTGCTAAAATCGGTGCGATTGATGACCCTATACACACACCTTCTTTTTGTATATACTTCCTTCGTACTCCACTACCGTTGACTTCAGATAAAACTCCTAAATTGTTAAGAAACTTTCTACCGATATACCTGAGCCCGATTGGAACTTAACGAGATTCCGCTCCAATGCCTCCCTCAGTCTGTGCATTAACCGGGTATTTTCTAGGGAATGATACACGTCCTTTATGTCCATCGATAACACTGAACAATGCCTCTCATGATGAGTCTCCAAACTGCCAATCAATTCATTTGAATGTCTAAGTAATAAAGAATTTTCTAAGCATGCATAACCCAACCCCTTTTGTAGAAACTTTGATACCACATTCTGCCATGTCCCACTCTCATTGATGACCGCACGAAGGGGCATTTCAGGCTTTTGATCTTTTAGAAAAAAACTTGATGCCCAATGTTGAATTCATTGCATTTGTGATACATTTTGCTACATCCTTCAATTAATCATCATTCAATACTGCGCAAATGTTTCTTTTCAATTTTCCAATGCTCTCTACCCATTCCGAAAACAAGGAATGTATTGCCGTTTCTGTTTTTTCTTGAATACTGGCATAAGTAAGACTGCAAACCGTCCGGACTTATCTGTGTCGAACAACTTTAAGGACTTCATTTGCAACTCCCTCTTAACCGCATTGACTTCTTTGGAATTTCTTCTGTCCTTTGGGCACGTTACATTCGTTACTTTTTCCATCCTACTGATTGATTGATCTATAAAAGCGACCTTTTCTTCTGGGTAAACCATTCTGGCTATTGTATGAATGGAAGACAACACGCCAATCCTCGAAGGCTTCAAATTCAGACAACACTTCAGTCCCTTAGCTACAATTTCCTCCTACTAGGTGTTAATGCTTCGCCATATGGATTGACAACACCCTGCCGGGGCTCACACCATACAACAGATCGAAACCACGATTCTGGACTTCCATTACCATTAGACTTCAAGTTTTTGATACTGTCTAGGACGTGCCTTCGCTTCACATTCCATAGTCCATTCCACATTCCGGTCAAAAAGAGTCATTCTGGTGCTGCTTCTTTGCTGGTACTCGCGGTAGTGCTTGAAATTGTCTCCCAGGAGGAGTATTCAAAGTCTGTCACATGCACCTCGGATGTCCTGGATCCTCCTGGTGGCTCCGTTCCGGTAGGCCTTGATCTTTTTCTTTGCGTGCCACGGAATACTCAATGAAGACAGATGTTTGAAGTGCTCCGGATCCACGAAGTTCTTGCGAAGACAGATGCCGAAGAACGCCACATCCGCTTCTAACTCTGCCAGTCGGTCTTTAGTTCAGATTTTAGACTAAGTAAACTGACGCCATTTCAAACAGGTGTGAGTGAGTGCAAAAAGGCTCATCGGGAAAAGTCGGTATGTTGCGAGACTGGTGTTGTGTATGAGATACCATTGGAGTGTGGATTTAAGTATGTAGGACAGACGTCACGCTGCATAAATGACAGGTCAAACGAACATAAATGTAATGTAAAAAACAATGCCTAACACTCGCAAATAGCAAAACATATTCATGAATGTAACAACTGCACGGCGCTCTGGTCGCAAACGGAAATAATACACAAAGAGAGGAACGATGTAAAGAGAGTAGTATGGGAGACAGTGCGGATAAAGTCTCTAGGCAACTGCATAAGTCAGGCTTCACTACAGTTTGGAAGCAATTGACAAGGCTTTCTAACAATGTAATTTTTTAGTCTTTTATTTGTTATTTAAGTTGTTTTAAGTGCGTCCGGCTTGCGATTTTTCAAAAACCTGTAAACAATTTTCGCTTTGTGTGTTTCTTACGTGTATTGGCCCAACTACCGTTTCATTTTTTTTCATGTGGAGAGGGTGCGTTATGTACTGCAGTATGAACTGTGTTTTGAATAGTAGGGGAAGAGATCATTTTGTTCAAGTCTGAAGTTGGATGGATGTTGCCTTATCGCGTCGACCTGTAAAGGTTGTCGACGTTTTTGCATTGTGTGAAGAAGACTGTGGCGCTTGAACTGTATAGACTTCGTCCTTTTGTGTTTTGTGTTTGTCGAGATGACCTTGAGATGGAGACTATATAAGGAGGTGGACTAAAAGAACCGGTTAGCTGAGTTTGAGACGTCGTCCTGTCTATTTCCTGTCCCTTCTACGTTTTGATGTTTCTTCTCTACCCCAGTCTCAGGTTAATTCAACACGGTTAATATTCACCAGCTCGCCTGCACCCTTACGATTGCTTCTAGTGCTTTGCGCTCTAGATCAAGTATTACCTCCTAACGGCAGGCATTTTTGTGTTCCCTACAAAGAATTAAACCGCCCACCAATAGGATCAAAACACTCCATCCTACATTTAATTGCAGAAAAAACGCACGATTAGGGCTTCATCATTGTAGTAATATTTTGCTTCACATATGATACATCATGCGTCTATGGGTACTTTTTACGAATACGAAAAAAACTGATTTGAAAGACAACAGAACTGAAGAAGTGTCGCTGCAGATGGAATATAGAAACTTTGACGTAAATTAAGGCAATTTTTTTGTCTGACAGTTGTGTTTAGTACGGCGTTCTAAAGAGTCTGAAAACTTGTTGTGGCGTAGTACTGGATGTCGTGGTACTTCGCTTCTAATGAAATGCATTGAAGAAGTTGCGCTCCCTCTTGAAAGAGTGCGCCATGGTGAACTTATGACACGAACCTTCATCACTTGCATCAATTGTTGATTGTGCTCTGTTTCGTACAAGTGTTAGTAACCATGTTTTCCCCGTTATCTAAGTTTTGTTCTACTGTTGTTCCATGTTGTTTCTTTTGTTTATTTCTACCACTCCCCTTTGTAATGCCCCTGGCCCTGAGGGTAAAATAAATAAATAAATAAATAAATTTTTGTTGTTGTTTCCGGGTTTTATGGCGCAAGAGCTCCGACGGCCATACTGCGCCAAACTAGGTAAGTTAAAAATACATTGGTAAAAGTACACTTAGACTAGACTAGAAGTTGGCTATAGTTTGTGTAAAATACCTGTAGTTTTGAGAAAAGCTAAAAGACGCTCAAATGATATGAGAGGCTGCTCCCCTAGAAACAAGACAGGGTGAAACGGGATGTTGTATTTGAAAAACTCAGGGAAAAAGGTATTGTATTGTTGTAGAAGGCCACGGCAAAGAAAGAGAACATGTAAAACAGATAAAGTTTCTCCACAGTGCTTGCATAATGGCGGTTCCTTACCTATAAGCAGGTATTGATGCGTAATGAAGGAGTGGCCAATTCTCAAGCGGCACAGGAGGACTTCATGGAAACGATTTTTATTATACGAGGTTTCCCATGTACCGAGTTCTGGTTTGATGGCATCAAGCTTATTATTATCAGCTAACTTCCATTCAGATTGCCATAGCTGCAAGAGTGAAACTTTTACGGACGTTTTAAGGTCTTCGTAAGGTACGCGGACATTCGATGGTAAGAGGTTCTGTGAAGAGGCGGCTAGTCTATCTGCAGCCCCATTGCCTGCAATACCCACATGGCTCGGGATCCAGCAAAACTTAATGTCCCTCCCACCAGCGAGTCCCTGTTGAGCTCTGGCCCGTACGAGTTGAGTCAACTTATTTGTTGTGGTGTAAAATAACATACTGCACTAAGAAAACTTTGAGAGTCTACAAATAAAATGGCCTTCATCACTTTGCTCCTGATTATATAGTCAATTGCTGCCAGAACACCATAAAGTTCGGTAGTAAAAATGCTGACAACATTGTGAAGTCGAGTAACATGGGTAAACTAATTTAAATAAACAGCGGAGCCGACATACATTGAGGACTTGGCACCGTCAGTGTAAAACTGGCAGTAATGTCTGTATTTTTCTTGCAGAGCTAAAAATTCCTGCTGCAAAATGAGTGGAGATACGTTATGTTTATTAAATTTTGTAAAATACCAATCACAAGCTATTGGTTTGATATCCCATGGAGCAGTATGACATGCACTTTCTAAGAGATGAACACCCTCACGTGGCAGGTTAAGGGAGACACGGAGGCACTCAAAACGGAGGCTCAAGGGTCGAACAACAGTTGGTTTGTGCTCAAAAGTACGATAAAACTTTGACTCTCGAATACTACTGTGGGCTGCATGGCTGGGTTCCGATAACACCTTGTAAGCATAAACCAGACTTAAATACTGCCGCCTTTTTTCCAGGGACATTTCATTGGAGTCAGTATACAGGCTCAAAACAGGAGATGTCCTAAAAGCACCGGTTGCAAGACGCAACCCAAGGTGATGCACAGGGTCAAGCATTTTTAAGGTAGATGGCCGAGCAGATGCATACACGATGACACCATAATCAAGGCGCGATCGCACAATAGAAGAGTACAAACGAAGTAGACACCTCCTATCAGAACCCAAAGACTTGTGTGAAAGAACTTTCAAGATGTTTATCGCCTGTAGTCATTTTTGCTTCAGCCACTTGAGGTGACATACGAAGTTAAGCTTGCGGTCAAAAATCCTTCTCAGGAACTTATGCTCTGTCCTAACTGCAATGTTATTTCTATTTAAAGCAAGAATTGGATCTAACCAAAGCCCACGCCGCAAAGACAAGGGCACACAGACTGCTTTCTCTGGAGAAAACTTAAAACCATTTTCATTTGCCCATTTAGTCATTTTATTTATGGTTAGCTGCAGCTGTCTTTCACAGCTAGACATATTACACGATGCTACAGAAATTTGAATATCATCTACCTAAAGGGAGTACGATACGGAAGAAGGTGTGACCTGACAGGGAGAATTGATTTTTACGGCGAAGAGAGTGACACTCGGGACTCCGCCCTGAGGAACACCATTCTCCTGAACAAACAAGTCGGAAAGTGTTGTCCCTAGCCGTACACGAAAAGAGCGATCATATAAGAAGTTTTTAATACAGTGAAGCAATCTGCCACGCACTCCATACATAAAAAGGTCACGCAGGATGCCATGTCGCCAAGTCGTATCGTAAGCCTTCTCCAAGTCGAAAAATACCGATACGCAATGCTGTCGGTTCACAAATGCCTCCCGGATGACAGTTTCCAGCCGAACTAAGTGGTCGGTCGTGGAGCGTCCAGGTCGACAGCCGCACTGATTTACATCCAAAATATTATTTCGTTCAAGAAAGTAAACAAGCCGCTTGTTAACTAACCTTTCATACGTTTTTCCCAGGCAACTAGTCAATGCAATTGGCCTGTAACTTGACGGGAGGGAAGGGTCTTTTCCAGGCTTCAGCAGCGGAATCACTTCTGCCTGTTTCCATTCGGTAGGGAAGTATGAATCTTTCCACAGGCCATTAAATATATGAGAAGAGCTGAAAGTGATTCCTTCGATAAACGTCGAATCATCTCGTAATGTATACGATCAGGACCTGGGGCAGAGTGCTTCCGGATATTCAGAGCCATTTGGAGCTCCACTATTGTGAACAGTTGATTGTAGGGTGCGGAGGCTCCTCCTGCCAAGCTGATTCTCGTTCTCTCCACATCAGACTTAAACTTCAAAAACGCCGAAGAGTAGTGCGAGGAGTTTGAAACGGCTGCAAAATGTGCACCTAACAGATTAGCCTGGTCGTGCAATGAGGACGCAGATGGAAAGAGAGGAACTGTGAAACAGCGGTATCTGCCTTCGACTTTGTGAAGTCGGTCCCACACTTCCTTTGCTGGGACATAGCTACTAATAGAGGATAAATATCCTCTCCAAGACTTTCGCTTGGCCCGTTTCCTTGTCCAACGAGCTTGAGCCCTATTTCGTTGAAACTCTATTAAGTTCACAACTGTCGGATATCTGCGAAATATGCCCCAAGCCTTATCCTGTTTCTTTGTGGTGGAACAATCATCCTTCCACCATGGCTTACATTTTTTGGCTATTTTACAGGAAGTCTGAGGAATGGAACGAAAAGCGGCATTAATTATCTGCTCTGTAATGTATGTCGTGGCTTCATCATGTGTTAAGGACTGGAACATGCGAGATTTCAAGTCCGAGTTTAGGCTAAAAAGACTCCAATCTGCTTTTTCCAGTTTCCAACGAGGGGTTCGTTTCATAAGGCTTGGTACAGAAACCAAACTCTCCAGGACGACTGGAAAATGGTCACTTCCAAAAGGATTATTTAAAACTTTCCACGTAAATAAAGAAAACAATGAGGGTGATGAGAAAGAAAGATCGATAGATGTAAATGAATTGTGAGCTGCACTAAAAAAGGTTGGCTCTCTCTTATTCATAAGGCACAGCCCAGATGTTAATAAAAACCGCTCAAGAACCCCACCACGTGAGTCTTGACGGGCGCTACCCCAGAAGGGGTGGTGAGCGTTAAAATCTCCTAAAAGTAAAAAAGGGTGAGGAAGCTGTGCAACAAGTCTCTGGAGCTCATGAAGACGCAGCGGAATGTTTGGTGGAATATAGATAGAGACAACAGTGATAAGGCGGTCCAAAAGAAGGCGCACAGCCACAGCCTCTAGAGGCGTAGTCAGAGGAACCTGAGAGCGGGCAACCCCATTCTGGACAACCACCGCCACTCCACCGGATGAATTAGATGCGGGGCGATCTTTCCTAAAAACTTTATGGCGACGCAACACTGACCTCTGATGATCGCTAAGATGAGTCTCTTGTAAGGAGAGAGCAATAGGACGTAGCGCATCCATAAAAAAATTAACATCGTCAATATTACGTAAAAGACCGCGGCAGTTCCACTGCATAAAGTGAAAGTTGGTCATTCCTCTAAAAAGAAGGTAAAAAGTTGCTAAACCAAAAAGCAAAACTAGGTAAGAATATGTAAAAAGTCATAAATCTGCCGCATATGGCAACAAAAAATCAAGGTCACTTTGGAGGGACTACAGGCTTTTTGTGTTTGTGTTTAGAAATCTGCCACTCCATGTCGTCATGCTCAGACGCATGAGTGGAGACTTCTGTACCCTCATCCATGGCCTCTGCTTCCTGAGGCAAGGCCTTTGCTGCAGGTTTGGGTAGGCTCGGAGAATGGGGCGTCGTTCCCCGTCCATGACCAGCCCCAGCCAGAGGGGCGGAGGAGGTTTTGGGCGGGGAGTCGCCCGAGTTTACCCGTTCCTGCCCCTTAGGCGTTGATGCTCTCTCCAGGGAGTGTGGGCGAGAGTGTCGACCCTTCTCCCTGGAAGGAGATCGCAGAGGAGAGACGGTTGCGGCAGCCACCGGCCCGTCCTGGGTTTGGGAAACAGCCTGAGAAGATACAGGCTGTTGCCCTGTTGGAGCGCGAGGGTTCGCACTCTGGCTTGGAGGGTCCGTAGACCGACCAGCCGAGATTGCATGCCCTGGAATCTGAATCTTCAGCTGGGGCGTGGGGGACTGCAGTGGCCACCTATAGTCCAGAAAGGACGTCTGAGTTGCCACTGCTACCATCAGTGGTGCAGGTCCCGGCTGCACCACTTGGGCATATCCCAAGTGGTGCAGCGGGGACCTGCACCACTGATGGTAGCAAGAACGCAAAGCGACGGCGCGCTTCCGGGTAGGAGAGGTTTTCTTTGACCTTCAAGGTAAGCACTTCTTTCTCTTCTTTCCATGTCTTGCAAGCTCGAGAATACGCTGGATGTGGATCACTACAGTTCACACAATGGGCTTCATTGGAGCAAGAGTCTGCAGAATGGTCATTTTTCCCACACTTGGCACAAGTGGCCTTACCACGGCAGTTCTGAGAGCCGTGGCCAAACCTCTGGCATTTAAAACACCTTCGAGGATTAGGCACATAGGGCCTTACCCTGCAGTGGAGATAGCCAGCCCTAACAGCCTGGGAAAGTGTGGTGGCTTCAAATGTTAATACTATGTGTTTGGTCTTCCGTTCTTGACCATCCCGACGCAGGGAGATGCGCCTCACAGCTACAACTCCTTGGTCAGAGAGCCCTTCAAATATTTCAGTATCGGAGGCCTCAATGAGGTCGTCTTCGGAGATGACGCCCTGAATAGTATTAAGCGTACGATGGTGTGAAACAGTCACTTTGTGATCAGACACAGAGTTCAAAGCAAGGAGTGCAGTACTCTGCTGTCTGGATTCAATTTCCACGAGTAGATCGCCTGAGGGCATCTTTTTGGCTTTGAAGTTCTTCCCAACCACACTTTCTTGTACTTTCGCAACAAGAAAGGGGGACATCTTGGAGAGTGGTGTATCATCTTCTGAGTGAACAACCAAAAATTTGGGGAATGTAGGAGCAGATGAAGTCGTGTCTCTTATAGGAACTTCGGTGCGGACCCTTTTCAGGGCCCGATCGTTTGGTTTAGTTTGGGAACCCATATAGATGGGAAAGGAAGTTCAGTGCCCGGGTGCACCTCCCACCACGGAGCCCAACAAGGGGGTAGGTAATGTGCAATAGGAAGGAAGGCTTGGCTGACACAATTACTCTACCAGTGCTGCCCGGGCACTATACCCTAGTGTGGTTGCAGGGACAGGACCTGTTTCCACTCAAGGTTAGCCCTTGCCGCATAAGGAGGTGAAAAAGGAAGGAAGAGAGTGTAGGAGAAAAGAGAAAGAGGTGGGAGGAAAAGTGAAAGAAGGAAGAATAGGGTAGAAGAGGCGAGTGACTGAATCATCCTGGTCGGGCCAAGCCGGGACACCCGTCTACGAGAAGCAGGGGCCGAAGCGGTGTATTGCCTCAGCCGGGGGGCCCCGAAGGGTCCAAACAAACCCCGGGCTCAGCTCAACCACCAGGGTCCCCTTCTCCCCGGAGACGGGTTAAGCCACGCACAGTCAGGCGTGGGTGGGCGAACCCACATGGCTCGGGGTTCGTAGTGACACCAATCACCAAGCACCTACTATAAAGTAGGTGCCCCCTGCGTGCGGGTATGGTGGCCCACGTGGCTGGGGTCCGTGGTGACGCTACTCACCAAGCACCTACGGTGCAGGCGCCCCCTGCGGAGCTCGGGGTCCGTGGAGACGCCACTCTCTAAACACCTGCTTTCACAGGTGCCCCCTGCGGGGAATAAATAAATAAATTGAGGCAGAGTTCTGCGTTTGCGACGATAGCCTCTGCAGTTCCACTGCCAAATCATGTTAGAATGTTTGGTTGCTTTTGCTTGTGGTGTAGTGTTATAATTAGGGTTCGGAGTTTTCAGTTTAAACCGATAAAAACCGATAAAAGTACGCCGAATTCATTTTCAAAAATTCGGTTTTAACCGAAAAAGGTCAGTTTGTAGGTTCGGCGCATCCAGTTTAAATCGATAAAGGTACGTCTAATCCGCTTTTTTAAAATTCGGTTTTAACCGAAATAGGTCAGTTTTTTAGGGCCGCGTCGAGATGGGTGGGAGGGGGGGGGGAGAGAGAAAGAGAGAGAGAGAGAGAGGGCTTTACAAGGTTCGACATTGTGTGACGTCTTCGTGATTGCCCTCTTCCAAGGTTCAACATGCAACAAAAGAGGTCTTGGATTGGCCTTCGCGGGACATCTGTGTCCTTTCTGTGATCGGGCTTAGTGTGTCAAGTTCCCGGTCCTAAAAAAAAGATTCGAATGTGGGCTAGTATAAGGTTTTCCATTTCATGCGCTTCAGACAACATCGAGGAAAACCGTTAATACCTTTCTTAACACCATCTCTCCATCTCTCAAACTTCCATGTGGTTGAGAACATAATTTCAATGGATTTTTTTTTTTTTGCCATTCCGCTGGTTGTTGTACTGTCATTAACTCAGACGGTCACGTCGTTAGAATGGGAAGGAAAAAGAAGGGTGCTGAAGATTATGCCCACAAATTCCGCGATTTTGAGGTGTGTCCTGACGGAAGTTGTAGAGAAAACGACGTATGTATATGTGCCGTTATTCTTTGAGTAATCACAAATATCACAGCTACAAGGATAATCTGATTTGGTGTCCGATGGTTTTTCTTTCATATTCACTGAAAAAAAAACGGTAAACCTTTTTGGGAATAAATATACACCGAAAAAAAACGAAAATTTAATTTTAAAATAAACACCGAAAAAAGTACGCCGAATTTTGAAAAAATAAAAACCGAAAAAGCCGAACCCTAGTTATAATACGTGTGACTGTGTTTATTCATTTGCAGGCTTGTTAGGGTTGGCAGCGGGAGGATGAAGGAAGGGAGGAGTGAGGGGAGAGAGGTCGGTGGGTGCTCCGAGTTGTGCGGTGGGTAGGTTGGGATCAAAGAGGGTTCCTGTATGTGGCTTGCTTCGTTGGTGATGGGTGATCTAGACCTAGGTCGGTGATAGGGTTTGGTTCTTGCGTCTGTTTTGCTGCGACCTCCAGTACTAGGTTACGGAGGTCCGACTGGACGTTCAGGATTTCTTGGCTTAGTTCAGTAGCTAAGGCGCGTATGTTTGTGTTCATCTCGTCCTGTACTTGACGTTTGAACGTTTCGAATTCCTCCCTTATCTTTTGGAATTCTCGCGCACAGGAAAATTCTGGTCTGGGTGCGGGTGGTGCGATGGAAGTGGGAGTGTTATGGGATGTGTGTGTGCTTTATATTTGGAGTGGAGCGGGTGGGCGGTGCGGGGGGACCTCAGAAGCCGAGGCGGCTATCTCGGCAAAGGACGGGGTCGGTTGGCGGGCTGTACTTTGGGTGCAAGGGTGTGGGGGGTTGGGAGGCGAGGGCCCTGTCCAGCTCACCTTACTTGTATGCGCGTCATTGCTGTCACGAGGTGAGCCTTCCGGAAGTTCTTTTCTTTGGTTTGTGGAGGAAGACCGTGAACGGGTCCTTTTCCTCGGGTTGGGGTAGTCCGTTTGATTCTTGGCCGACGCTGCTGCTTCTGCCGGTGTCGGGTTGGGGACCTGCCATTGTAGAGTCTTAGGTTGTCCCGGTGGATCGTGGTCGGTTGCGTGAGCGGGTCCTGTAAATGCTTCCACCCGTCGTGGTGAGCCGGCTTTGAATGGTCCCGGCTGGTGGTTGGATCGACGCTTGTTGTGGGGGGGGGGGTCGTATGCGGGCCGGTCATTTCGAGTACGTGGAGGGATGATCCCCGGAGCAGTGGATTCAGAAGGGCTTACATGCGTGCGATTGGTTCGATGGGTTAGGTCTACCACAGGTCCGACAGCGGCTGCGTTCAGGGTGGGACATACATCCACTAGATGGCCGACCTCAAGGCAGGCACCGCAGACTTGTTGTTTCGGGCGGTGGGTGTAACAGCGATATTCTCCGCCGTCATAGCAGATGAAGCGAGGGACAGACAAACTCTTGAACGTCACAATAGCTGTGTTGGTGCGGCCCATCATGCGCGCAAACAAGATATCAGTCTCGCGTGCATATAGGCCCTCCATGAGTTGGTCCGTCATGGTTTGGGGGGAAATGCCCGAGATGACTCCCCGACACGAGTTGTCGGGTAGTGCCACGTAGGCTTATACTTCAAATTGCCTGCCGTCGATGGTTATGCCGGGGAGTTCTCGCGCTCGAGCCGCGACGCTTTCATCGGGTGTGCTGACGATCGCAAGGTTTTGATCTTGCCGGATCCGTATGGTGAGGCCCTTGCGTTCGGGAGAGAATCGACACGCCGCGTTTATGGCACAGACGACCTGATCGGTCCTCCAGGCTCCTAGGTTCAGGCCCTCGCGCGGGCGAATAACCACTTTGATGTCGCTGGGAGGCAACGGCGGAAGGGGCTTGAGTTTTTTGGGGAGTCGGGCGGGAGGTCTGTTTCGAAGGACTGTGTGCCTTATTGGGTGGTTCTTCTTGTGGCGGTGGGCCTGGCGTGTCCTCGCGTTCCCGTTGTGCGAGAATCTGTTGTCTGCGGGCACGTCGGCCACGGTAGGTGAGCCAGTCCTGCTGGTTGGAGGTAGTTTCATTGTCGTCATGGTCCTTGGGCGAAAATTCCGGGGCCAATTCTTCGTCCGCTCGGCCAGGGAAGAGCGAGGGTCGGTTTGATGATTGATTGAAGCTTCGGTAGCTGCCATGTCGGGTTCCTGGGTGAAACTTCGTAACGGTCGGAGGCCGCAGTCCGACGTGGGTCAGTGGAGGACGTCAAGCCTAGGAGCGGCGAGGCCCGGCGCAGCACTGTAGCTGTTGCCAAGCGCTCCTGCGCTCGGCGGTTTGTTAGGCGTAGCTGAATCGAGAGTGAAAGACTCGGCGTGGCGGACTCGGGGGCCAGGGCGTGCCTCGCTCCAGGCCAGCGGGGGCCGGCGGCGCCGAGTGCCGGCTCGATGTTTCTGCTCGGCCACGTAGTTCTCGGTGCTTGGGGAACGTCGACCGCTCTGCTTGGAGGTTGAAACGAGACTCGCCGCGGCGGGCCCTCCCCGACTTCCAGCAACCGTTGCGACTGGAACAGGGAGCACGAGCCTTGGCGGTAGCGACGACGCAACCACGAACCAAGACGGCGTGGCAGGTCAAGAGTCGGAACACTCCGACACCGACACCGTGGGACAATCCAGGTACACCCTACACCATTTCTTACGACGACCGTCACGAGTCTCAACATCAGAGTAGACAGTGAGAAGGAAATTAGCGAACACCACCCAACGAGCAGAAAGGAGGCAAGGACAGCCGCAAACGGGGGCACAGCGAAAACGCGACGGCAAGAAGACAACCAAGGGAACGACCTCACCGCAATACGAATCACCAGTACCGAAACAACGACGGCGGCTACGACAACAAACCTTCCGTGAGCAACGGCGGAGGCTCGAGAAAGTAAAAAAAGAACAAGAAGTCGCACTTGCAGCGGAAAATCGATGCGACTTTCTAATGACACCTACCGCATTGAGGATATACCTGGCCACAAGCGGACTCAACATTTCTAGACGTCGACAGCTCCCGTCGACAAGCTGAAACGAATCAACACATTTGATGTCGACATTGAATAAGAAACGTCAAGTGAGGACACTTGAATTCCAGGATGGCCGAGTGTTAGCGCTCTCGTAAAAGAAGACGACTGACCCCAAGCTCGCAACATCACCCGCGTGGTGCACTCTTCCTTTTGCTGGGCAGGCGTACCCGCCAGACGTGTATTAAACGCTCCATTTTAAACCTCGTTTCCCATGTCGAGGCTCTAACACACACACACACACACACAACCACACAGACACACACACACACGCAAACACATGTGTGTGTGTGTGTGTGTGTGTGTGCGTAAGAGCCTCGACATGGGAGACATGGGACATATATACATATCGTGACCAGCCTCTGCTGCCTTGCACGAGGATAGCGCAGCAGAGGTTGGTTGCACTATTTATCCACGGGGCGCAGCGCCGTCGGGGCCGAGATGCGCTCCGGTTGCAAACCGCAACAAACCGTAACAACGAATTTGTGCGGTTTTTCAGAAAGCTGTAAAATGCTGCGCGTGCCTTCTATCATTTTGATTTGTTGATTTGGTGTTTTTGGGTGATCCTGAGCAATTTACTAATTTACTTAAACATAATATTTGAATGTTGATTACGCAAAAATAATTAACAATCTAGTTATCCCAAGATTTAATAAATTTTCTAAATGGGCCCCTAGCCCGGGACCAAAACGACACAAACTTGTTTTTGTTACGACGCGAATTAGTCCACTTTTCGTGAAACGCCCTTTACATATCTCTCTTTCTCTCTCTCTCTCTCTCTCTCACTCTATATATATATATATATATATATATATATATATATATAATTTGCCTGCATGGGAATTACTTTTGAACTCGCCCAGTGACATTAAAGTCGCTGACACGAGGGCGATTAGTAATTTAAATTTAGATTTGGGCAAAAGATATGTACAAAAAACGCTGGTAAAAACATTCATCTTAACTCGCAGACACTGTAAGCTAGCTAAATGAACTGTATCAAAGCCTCATTTGAGTGAATAAATTAATGAAGCATAACCATAACTAATATAAGCAATACTAAACCTCGACATGCATTGGCATCAAGATTTGGGATATAACCATTTTTTAATTCATATTTATAACCATAGAAATTACACATCTCCAATAACCATTTCTTAAAAGATACATTAAACTTCGAGGCATTGCAGAAATATTTCTCAGTGTCGAACGTGCAAAACCCCGCAAGCTGCGCCAGCAAACACTGCCAGCTCTCAGAGTGAGGCTGTTCAAAAAGTGTCTTGATTCATGGACTGCATTGTCAATACCCTTATTGTACAAACTGCTTCATAAACATTTCCGCATATATGATAGATATGTGCAAAGAATAAGACTAATGATGCCGAAACCCTCAGCATATAATTGACAGCTAGCGACACGTTGGGAAGTTCCATTTCAGACATTTGGATTCTAGTAATCTTTCCAGAGCCCTAAAACATAAATCCAAAAAACGAGCTGGGTTTTGGGTAAAAAATGTTATCCAGAAAAACATCTAGCGAAAAACATCTGTATTTTCATCCATATTTTGACTACATTCAGGCCAAGTTAAAAAGGGCATCGCGCGATACAGTTGATTCAGTTGTGACTAATTTGCAGAAACACTCAGTTCGTAAATGTTCGAAGACCCAAATTGAGGTAAGAAAAGGAAACAAAATTGTTTTCAAATTAGATTATGTTTCAGACTTCCGTAGCGAAGAGGTTTTATAACAAAACATTGGGACCAATAAAATTCAGACCTTTTTGGAATTTCACCCTTCTGTGCATAGAGGGTCAATGTACCTTTATACACTTTGTCCAATAGACCCTACAATCAGAACTTTGTCTCTAGCTTTTATAAGATATTCGTTTCGCAGTCAGTGCCTCAGTAAGCAGTATACTCGAAGTGAACACTCGCTTTCAATACAAAAAAGGGTAAATTTGACATCATGGTCAAATTGAGCACCCGCTTTGAATGAAGAAGGGGGAAGGCTGGCAGTATGTTCCTTTTATCATTAATATCGAAAGGAAAAAGGAAGCTTGAAAGTAAACTCTAATTGAAAATCAAGATTTAAATAAAAAGAAAGTAAGATTGACAGAATCTTCTAATTTAAAGATGGTTTGAGTAAATAAGTAACCTTGACAGATTGCTCTAATTGAGCACCAACTTTGTAAAAACAAAACGGAAGGTTTGCAGTATGCTGCAACTGAACTTTAGCTTCCAATAAAAGTGAGGTGGACAGTACAATCTTATTGAACATCAGCTCTGAATAACAAAAGTGGGGTTGGCGCTGTACCCTAATTGAATATTCACATTTAACAAAAAACAAGTCAGCTTTACTGTATATCGTATGTCAAAATACGGTTTGAATAAAAAAGAAACACAGTGGATGTACAATAACAGAAGAGATGGCCTTTGCAGTATAGTTGTGACTGCCGAGTCATCTTTCGCGGTTTCAATACGCCTGGAATTTATGTTCCGTTATATTTTGAATACATTGGAATCATTAAATATTTATGAAAAAACTTCGGAAACGCGATACACTTGCAAGTCAAACTATACATAACAAACTACAAGTATAAATAAAGAATACATTTTAGACATCTGCAATGTTATTACGGAATAAATAAAAAAAACATTACGACTCATTCCAATATGTTTCTAAAGGTGAACTGTCATATCAAGCCCAAAATGCAAATGCCACCTAGTTCAGCCATGCTATCAGTTTTCCTTTAGTTCCGTTTAAGAACGCGAAGATGATTTCTTTTCGAAAGGCTCGACTTTTGTAACTTGCGTTGTGGAGGTTGTTTACGTTTCAACCTCGCGTGATCTGAATGATTTCGGCATGCCATTCGAGATAAAATAGCCTCACCAATGAATACAAGAGCTGAGAAAGTCACACCCACAAACCAAGCCAGAAAAAAACGGTCTAAGTTCGCCCAAGTTCAGAACCAGTTCTTGGGTGGACTCCAATCTACTTTCGTAAAAATGATTGCGCTTGTACTCAGCAAGGGCGGCATCTCTTTTGTATAGGCCAGCCTCAATCGTCCGACTCAATGTAGCACCGCAGTCCTGACGGTAGACTGAAAATGCCCTCATTGCTGGTCCTACGGAGTAGGAAACCATGGTGCCTTCGGTCTCGATGTACCCTCTTCCGAGAAGCTCTCGTCTCAAAACCTCGCTGGGACCCGTTCACGAATTGTAGGTACAGAAGGTGTCTCTATCGTCAGCGGAGATTTTAATCGAGCGAGGGCTATGTAGATTCGTTTTCGAAGTTTCGTAGCAGTAATCTTCACTCTGGATTGGGGCATTTGTATTAACGAGGTCACCGAGGTTGCCCGGATTTCCTAATAGGCCGAGCCTATGTCCTGTTCCAAAAAGATGCTCAAACGAGACAAACTGAGTGGCTTCTCCCACGAGAATTAGGTTTTTCAGAAGCGAAGTGAGACGACCTTTAAATGATTTCGACATCACGACAAACATTAAGATCATTATGCCGAAAAATATGCGGTACTGAGACGTGTTCTGCTGGCTTCTGTGGAGTTGATCGCAATGCTGCTAGAATGCCGCCACCGTGATAAATACAAAGAGAAATACATTCCCATTCGCCTTCAGTATAGCCTTCGCAATTAGGCCATACGTCAAGACGAGTAACAAACAAGACGTGAAAAGTCCTACCCATACCTCACATGAATATGGCAAGATAAATATTGACTCCTTGGAATTTTGACGACTCTTGCGTACATAATATGAAAAACCGGTCCAAAAAACCACCATAATATTTACCTGGACGATTGTTTAAACTAATTATAACCTTACTGGAAAACATTTGATTCGGATCTTCCATAAAGCCAGCGCAAACGGTAACGCTGCGGTGCGCCAACAGCTTTAATGTAAGGTTGAAGCTTGGATGCTGGCAGGTGTAAGTGCTTGTACATTCGAGGTGCATGAAGCTGCCATTCAGCGTCCGCTGCTGTTCTAGCAACCGTCCACGTCATATGAGCTTGGGGTTCGATTAGTTTCCTTTCAAACTCGCTGGTCAAGAAGAGACTGCCGTTCTCGAAACTTGTAACGTACCTGCCGCTGGCTCTAGGATACGGTGGGTGGAAGAAAAGGTATTCTGAGAGACTGCAAAATCTTGGGAGGAATGATTTGCGTTTTCCGCTACAACAAATGCACTCATGAAGTAGTCTGTTTCGCGGCTACGCCATACCTGATCAAAATCGTATTTGCCACATATAAAACAAACTATCTGAAATAACGACCTCCTAAAGTTGTAGCACGTTTTGCTCTCGCAAATATTTAAGTGCAGCTTGCCGTCAGTCCACAATGTTGCCGGTTTTGCTCGGGAGTCCAGGTAAGCCTTGAACAGCGCAATTTTGTTCTTGAGACACTCTGTGTGTACGAAGACGTCCAAAAATTTGTTCCCCGACTCACAGGAGGGGATGAAGTCCTTGTTTATGTCTGCAATGGTTTTGAAGACGCTCTCAGTGACTTTAGACTTCAAACTGTTCAAGGACGTCGGTTCCTCCAAGACCAGAAGCAAGAATATGATTCCTTGTAGTAATGACATTTTTGGCGGCAGTTGGAGTTATGTTATGTAATCCAAGGTCTATTTATCGCTCGTCACTTTGAAGAAACTCACGGATTTGCATCGCTTTTCTTGACACTGCAGCGATTGTTGCTACTGAACGTCTTTGGGTTTAAACAGTGCACAAGTACAGCGGACGGCAAGCCTTGATGTATATACTTCTCTATCTGAATGACGGTGTTTAAACAACTGGGCAGTAAAACTTTGGTGTGGGCTAGTTGGTTCATATCTGTTGAAAGGTTAAACGGCGCGAACAGAGCAGGACGAAAAAAGACACACTTACGAGACACGCCTGTCCATGTCGTACGTGTGTCGTCTTTCGTCCTGTTTCGTTCACGCCTTTTAACTTTTTAACTGCAGCTTTCTGAAGCCCCATCAGACAGACCATCGCCGTGTTTATGTGTGCTGGGTTTTAACATCTATGGTGCGAATATAATTGTAGCCGTTTACCGCAATGCTGTACTACTCAACGCTGAGAAGTTGTTTTGCCATCAAACGGTCGATGGATTCAAAATGATTTGAAGAATTGTGGCGGATGACATTTTAAATTAGATGCAAAATAGGCGTGCTGCCCCGTGTGGTGGTCGAAACGAGATAGCATTTTTACGTCATAAAGGTTGCAGAGACGTCGCAATCTAAATATACCGAGAACTGGAATCGACGTTTAAACCATATTTATTGGCAAGTAGCGTCGCAATTTGCAAATAATATTATATTTTTAATTTATATCTACATCTTCTTCTACTCGGTCCGAGCTCTTATGTGCCCTCCATGAGCTTCTAAGCTGATTGAAACGGCGAGGGCAGAACCGCCTGGCCAAAGATGGGTTCCGAAAGAAAACCGAAACCTAGAATTGCATGCAATTTGAGCGCCATTTGCGACGTCTTAAAATGCTGCACGTGCCTTAATCTTCCTAAACTCAGCTTATTTAGTTGTTCTTATAACGCACAGCAAGTGTCGATTTTGAAATATATAGTTACTTTTATAATTACAATTTAAGTGTTGAATTGTATGTTTTTCCGGCTAATTATCCCTGACGTCATCCATGCGTGGATGACGTCAGGCCTTCCCAGTATCGTGTCTGTCAGAAAACACATGACACGAAACTCTGGACAGCTAGCGCCAACTACGAGTGACGGCGGCCACCAGACAACCGGCTTCCCGGTTGTCTGGTTGCCGCCGTCGCTCGTAGATGGCGCAACCTCTCCAGCCTTTCCACTCTAGCTTGCCGACTTGCGGCCGGCCATTTCTTCATTCCCACCATCGTACATCTTCGCTGGTCTTCCTTCTTCACCAGAGTGGAAAGGCTGAACGTTTTTTTCCCAACCACCGTTGTTCAGTATACCGGTGAACACCCGGTTTATACTGATGAGTTTTATGCCACATATTTTGTGAAATGTGTCATAAATTCTGGAATTACTAAACTAGAGGTGTCTAGTGAGAGGTTTTCTTGACCAAATTCAAAGCAAGATTGATATCAAGAATAAATTTCTTCAAGATGTTAAGGCTATTTTTTCTTCTAGGTAATAAATGAGGTTTGTTATGTTCGCATATTAATGTTGTGGCAGAAGCACATCAATTGACAACCCCATTCTTCCTGTATTTTTGATTTTCCGTCGAAAAATTATCTCGCCCTCTGATAGAACCAGAAGTCTCCAACAAACCTAAATTTTCATATTAACCCCACGGTTGCGACATCAATATTGCGATTTTTTTATAATCGTACATGATACACCATGGGGTTATGGTCACTTTCTACAAAAAAAAAACAGATTTGAAAGGAAACAGATTTACAAAATAACATTACTGAAGAACGAATAAACATATGCAGGACAAAGACGACACATAAAACATCTTTCACATTAAGTACGGTGTGACACTCACGACGACTGTCACAGCAGATGTAATGCCGAAACTTTGTCGTAAATGAATGAAGAGACAGTGAGTGTGCAGGCGAGCTGGTGGTAATTAATCATGATGTTTAAAACCCGGAACTGCGGTGAGGAGAAAAATAGGAATATTTGAAGTCGAGAAAAAGGTCACAAAAGCAGACGTCCTCACACGCAGGGAAATAGATTATTTTCTTTCGCTCCGCATGTACTCCCGATAGACACCGACAACTACCCCCGCGGATGCACACTTCCCTCACGGTGCATCGATTAGACCATCAGATGTATATGTATAGCCACCGAATGATCTCTTGGAAATCAAGAAGACCACGTGTGCTGGGAGTACAGACCACGCTCAAAGGAAACAGTCTAGCCCTTTAATTCAGCACACTCTAAGCTGGTTAAATGAGGGGCCCCTTCTGCCCTTTTGAAGATATCTTTTGCCGATTCGTGCCAACACACCGCGAAATGTAGTTTTTGCAACCAGGTGGAAGGCCTAAAATCGTCGGGTTGCTCTCATCCTTTGCTTCAAGAGGTGGCTGAAACACTTGTTTCCAAACTGAAAAAGAAAGAAGATGAAGCACAGGAGCCCAGGGGGAGAGCGAGACCCGCTGTTATACCCTATATCCACAAGGTCTCACACAACCTAAAAAAAGTGACGGCATACTTTGATTTGCCGGTTGTGTTTTCGGCCCCGGAAAAGTTGTCCAGGCTACGCTAAGAAACGAACAACAAAAAAGACGTTTCCAGAAAGAAACACTCTAGAAATTTCGTGAAATCCGCATTCTCGGTCGTATACGAAATTCCAATGACATGCGGGGAAGGGTACGTGGGCCAAACGGGCAGATGCGTTAATGAAAGGGCAAGAGAGCACGCGCTATCAGTAAGGAATTCCCCCTCGGGAAATTTAGCTACTTACTGCCATAGATGCCCTTGCGCCCCGGAATTTGAAAGAAACGAAAATTCGTGAAACGCTAAGAAGCAAATCTCGAGAGAGCTGTATGAGTCATTCAACGTTAGATTGCAGCGGGATGACAGATGCAATGTATCTAAGAGACAAGGAATTTGAATTCCTGCTTGAGAAGCCCGGTTGGTTGGATAAATAGTGTGCGTTGCTTCAATAATCATTTGCGGTCGCCTGCCGGTGCCAGTGTCAAAAGCTAGGCCAACCTTGGCGACGTAAAGCCACAACGAGTTACTACTACTACTACCAATAAACATTTAGTTCAAAGTAGCGCTTTGCTTTGTCTCCCTTACTCTGTCCCTGTCTTGCGGCGCATTTTGTCAAAAGTAATCATGTACCAACTGGCCCATCTCTCACTATTGATGTTGACTTAAGCGGTTCTGCTAAACAGTCCCGCGGATGTCTTAAGAGTGGGGAAATATAATCGTGACCTTGGCTCAAACATAACACTCCAGGATCACCGGAAATGTCATCAGTGTCTTGGGTGCGGTTATTTCTTTTCACAGTCTCAAGTTTCAATGGACAGGAAGCGTCCCCGGGACTTTCCCAGACTTTCCGAACGACTTTATTGTGCCCTTCGAGCTCGGGAACAGCTTCCTAAACGTTTTCGTGCCGCCAGCATGCCCCGAGGAACACGCTGCGCGGTTCAAGGCTTTGCTGAACACCAGAACGCAAACGGTCGAATTCTGGACCAACGGCGAGACGCACCATTAGGATTGTTTCTGCAAACCATGCGGCATATTTAGACAATATTTTTCTCCTATTGTTTACTTCATGTGCGGCAAATACGATATCTCTCACTTCCTGTTTAGTCCTTCACACACTATTTGAATTTGTTCGGCGTTGCGGAAAACGCCAGCCATTCTTCACAGACTGCCAAAGCTTTTGAGCAAGCGGTAGATATGATATAATTTCGCCAACGGCAAATGCACTCCTGACCACCGGTCGTACTTCAAGACTGTTCCGAAATTCTGTGTTTCGAGCTGCAACGGACGCTGGATGGCAGCACCCTACGCCTCATTCGTAGAAAAGGTTACGCCTGCGAGCATCCTAGGTTTAACGCCACAGTTGAGCTGTTGTTGCACCGAAATGCTTTATTGAGCGTTCCCCTCACGATCTACGATGATGAATTTTATCTCAGCACAATCATAACGAGTTTAGACGTCCGACCAGATAGAGATATGTCGCCAAGTATAAACGTTGTGCATCACTTAGGGTCGATTGGTTTTTCGTTTTATGCCCTGAACCCTGGTCGGGTTCTCAGAGACAGTGTTCATCTTGCCATTATCAAGGGAGGTATGGCGAGGACTTCTTGTGCCTTGCTTGTTACTGGTCTTGACGTATGGCCTAATTGTGAAGGCGATGCTGAATTGGGATACGAATATTTTTTATATATTTCCCACGGTGGCGTCATTCCTCAGCAAAGCACGCAGCCGTCTTGGCTGCTTTACGGCGTCAAGGCCTTAACGTTCGTTGTGATGTCTTGCATCACGCGCGTTGTTTTCTGTTTGGCCACGGCCTTGTGGTTTAAGAAAACATAAAGTACATTTGTGAGACTACGTGAAGAGTCTGTCTTCACATTTCGACGTGTTGTTGTCAAATTCAACGTTGCAGCTTGTTTTTAACTTCACTTGAAATGTTGTATGGTATCGCTTGGTAAAACGGCCACGCGTTTTTTTTTTTGGACCTGTGGGTAGAACGTGCATTGAAGTTGTAAAGGATCTAAAGCATTTAAACTTTATGCTAATAAATATTCATTTGCCGGAGTTTTGTTCGTCGATTTTCTTTGAACAGGTTTTCTTTCTCTTTACTTTGAGCATAGAATATGGCAATATTGCACAATCATCCTTCTCGTCTTCTTTCCATTTTTTTTCTGAGTTAGGCTTTGAACCTTATATCAAATGCCTAATGACTCAAGTTCGCTTGAACTCACACTCAAGCATGTGTTGTAGGTAGTCGACTTAAAATGTTAACCTAACGCAACCAATCGAATACTTATACCGCTATCCTCTAGCACAGGACCTATTTTTTGACAGCATATAGAGTCCGTTTAAAAATCAAAGACAACGTTTTACTTTTGAACGCAGGGAGATTCGACGAGATGAAGAGGGCATGACGTCATTCATTTGAAGCCTAGACATAAAAAACATTTCAACAAGGAGAATGTAAATTTCAATAAGAGTTTGTGAACATCAAAAGGCCTGGCAGAAAGCAAATGTCAACTTTTTCTCCCTTTTTTTGCGGGACGATTAATTGGTTAAACAGGATGCGGCGTCGCACGTTGTCGAGATGAAGCCTTGCTGGGTGAGCGGCACGTGGGCCTTATCGGTGAAACAAACTCCTCGCGGATTTCATTTCATCGGTAAGGCCAGCGTGCATTACATTTAGAATTTTGCAGGAACGTAAAATAATTAGGGATCCTCCGACGCTCACGGAACTGAGAAAGCGATAAGCTTTGTTCCGCGGGCACCGTCGCGCCAATGACGACCCCATCGAAGAGGATTCGAGTGGACGGACTTTGGGATTCTGAGCTCTTCAAAGCGTATGACAAAAGCCTGTCGAGGAAAGTGTACTAATTCAGTGAGACTTCATACGTTTGACTTCTACTCCGGACCGCTTCCCCCTGCCCCCTGGTGAAAACAAAAGACATCCGGGACGTTCGGATGGTGGAGACGGATTTAATAGTTAATTAAAAAAATACATCAGGCGCGTACATGGATGCTCGCGCTACCCAATCAGCACGACACATGTGCCGTTCTAAAATACATGTGAAATGAAAAAAAGAGGAAGACTAAATTAGAACAGAAAGAAAGCTGAATCGCAGTTGTTGGCCGACTGGACGTCTCAGAATGAGCTAAGTCGTCAACATGTGCAAATTGTGAAACCGATGTTACGCATTTTCCGCCAGTCGCGATATATTTATACAGCCACACGCTTGTTCTGCACCGATTAAGGAACATCTATTAAGTTCACTCGTACACACGTGAAGACAACAGGGAATTGGCGCTCATTTTTTATCTTCAGGTTGCGATGTGCACCAACGCGAGCATCGACCGACTTACACGAGCACGTTCATCGTGATCATGCTTTGGGTGAGCGTCCAACAGCGTACCTATCAACTCTCTGCCTTGCTCAATTCCCTAAGAACATAAGGACGGTCGTCGATAATCACTAAGTTTCCAGCAAAGACGAGAACCGAGCGCCGTCAAGCGCCGCTGTTGCGCTGTTCGATGCGAAATTATATTGTGTTGTTACGTTATGCACCGCGTTTTCTCGCAACAAGCTCCTTCGGAATTGACTGTACAAGCATAAACAACCGCAAGCATCACGGAAATTGGACCTCTAGTTGACGAGATTCGTTTTGGTATGGCGCGGGAGCGAGAGAAAAATATAAGAAAGGGGAGAGCGTCAAGAGGCTAGCGGGAGGTACGGGGCTGACGTCATGCCCTCTCCATGTCTTCTAACATCCTTGCTTGAACGAAACAAAACGTGTTAATGTTGTCTGCATGTAAGCAACAGGAAGAGCGATATTTGTCTAAGCATGTTTCCCTCCTTTCTGCATTATTTATATTGTTAGTATATTAGAATAAAGAAACAAAAACACGAAAACATATCTTGGTGTGTGCTTTTTTTCTTACAATCTAGTGGATTAAAATGTCTGCACCGCGGCTTATGCTACTTTAAGCGCCAACAACGTGGAGGCTCAATCCTAACGGCAGAGGGCTGGTGCAATCAAAACGAGGTGTTGTCGAGCGACACGAGCGGAGAAAGCGTAGCACAGTTTTGTTTTGATTGTTTTATCGGAGACCACGAGATCGGAGCTGCAGAGAGTGAATATTGCGGCCACGCCCTGACGATTTCAATCTGTCAGTGACAATATGGATTGTACTTATCCCGCTCACTGTGAAATGCTGCAGTAAAGAGCGCAAGTCTGAAACGCCGGAGCGCTCTCACTCTCCCGACGCCACCCTGCAACGACCCCTGCAACGGTGCCCAACAACCTCGCTCGAGACGACGTGAACGCGTGATAGGTGGCGCTGCGGGAATCCACTTACAATGAGGTTAAAGAAGAAAAAGCACGGAGGCTAGGCCTTGTCTTTTAGGCGGTACTGGGGAAACTGTGCTCTATAATTTGTCTCAGTTAACTTCCTTGGCGAATATGGCGACCTCAAAACGGCGAATAGAAGAAACCCAGCAAACGATAAATGTGGTAACGCGATTAGTGCAGTCTGCCATATGGCTTTGAGCACGTCGTTTGACTGTCTCGTGTCATGTCTAGTCCCGCGAGGCAGGCCTAATTATTTGGTAGGAAACCTTATCTATAGTAACCTATAACTAAAGATGCACCGGAGCATGGCCAGTCACGACAATCCCGATATCACTCCTTAGCCAATGATAATGCGGCATTCGACAATGATAACGCCAAACAACCAATCAGGACGAATTGAGAATATCAGCCACATTCTATGATTTTCTTTTAACACGAGAAATATTGCATTTTTCACGTCCTGTCAATAGACTCTGGCGTGTAAGACGTCCCGGTGACCCAGAGAAGTTTGCCCAGTTTAACGAAGCGAAGGAGGAGCGTCTTTTTAAAACTATCTCAGCGAAGGACTTCTATTTCCGAGTGACACTGCAAAATTTAATGAAAGCAACCCACGCAAATTTTGGCAATCAATTTCACCCGGTATTTCTACTTCAGGCTCGTTTACATTTCATGAAATAGCCAGTAGCGACTCACTAACAATCGCCACTGGGTTCAATACATGCATCCAATCGGTATTTAGAATGAACAATTTCGAACTTCCTCCTTTAATTAGTGATTCACAGTCTACAATTGGTGATGTAACTGTGTGTGACGTGGGCGTGCTAAACATGGTGTTCAATTTAGACACTAAAAAAGCCCTGGGCTTAACAACATTCATAATTCATAACTTGTTCGATATTCTTTTTGGACTAGTCGGTACCTCGCTATTATTTTTCAGAAGTCGCAGTCAGCCGCAAGTGTTTCCTCGTTTTGGAAACTTGCAAAAGTTCTTCCATTGTATCAATCCGGCAACAAACATTCGTTAACTACTTTCATGCCAAATTTGTAACATCTTATTTATGCAAATTATTATAACACATAATCTACAAACACATCATGGTGTTAATTGAAACTGACAACATTTTATGTGATCTTCATTGCGGGTTTCGAAGTGGTTACAGCACAATTTCACAACTAACTGAATTGACTAACGTCATCACCCAGTCTCCCGAAATTGGCAACTAAATGGGTGCGATATTCATAGACCTATCTAAAGCCTTCGATACCGTTCATCACACTAAACTTTTGTACAAACTTAATGTGATACTATACAACCCTTCCCTCGTTAACTAAATATCAAGTTTTCTTCCAATCGCTCACAGCATGTATGTATTAACTCGTCCAAGTTTTCCATTGCCGATCTGTCATGAGGTGTTTCACAAGGCTCTGTTCTCGGTCCGCTCCTTTTCTTGCTCTACATCCACGAGGTACTACGTAACATCACCACTAAAATACGTCTTTACGCTGACGACTGCGTGCTGTACCACACGGTTAACTCCCCTGAAAACCAAAGCTTCCTTAACAGTTCATTTTCGAGCTTCTATACTAGGTGTTATACCTGGCAAATGACCATAAACTTTAGCAAAACCATCTGAACATATTTTTCTAAGCGCACGCTCTCTTCAATGTTCACATATTCACTCAATGGCTACAGACTGGAAAGTGTTTCTGAGTGCAAGTACTTCGGTTTTCCTCTCTCGCAAGACATATCTTTGCCAAAGCACGTCGATTTCACCTGTAACAAAGCAATTAAAAAACTCGGCTATCTTAAACATATGCTACGTGTTGCCCCGCAAGAAACCGAACTTCTAACATATAAAACACTAATACGCCCTATCTGGAATACGGTTCAATCATTTGGAATCCCTGAAAACAACCTGAAATTAAAAAAAAAGAATAAGTTCAAAAGAAAGCAGTACGTTTTATTTTCCATCACTAAGACAGAGATTTTTCCCTATCCTCTAACCTTCCTGCTCTAAGCATAAAAGAGCTGTGCAACCATTTTAACCTTGAAAGATTTTGCATTTTCTACTTTTGACATTGTTTATCTTGTCACAAAGAACGGGAAACACATCTCCATTCTTCGAAACGTTGCGATTCCGCCGCGTAATCGCGAGGCACAAGTTAAAATATTTCCCGACCTGTAGCCGCGAACGGCGGCCATGAGAACCACGCGGCATGACGTCAATGGAGGAACCGAGTTTTAGTGGTGCCATCTATCTGAGGTCAACAAAACCGTCAGCTCTATTTGCTACCGCGAACAGCCGCCAAAAGCCGGAGGGAAACGGGGGCAGAGCCGGACAGGGAATGACCGGACCCGAATGAGACTTTCCTCCTTTCGCCATTTTGATCACGCTGCGCAAGTACGTGGTCATGTGGACGCGAGCGGGTGAGTTCTCGCTGCTCACTGATGGCTCTAGAGAGAGAGCTTCACCGGAACCCCGCGTGACCCCCATTGACGTCAGAGCGCACGTGACTCGGAAGATGGTGAAGGAGTTGAAAGGTGCCGAAAACCTCAATCTTTGTCCATTTTTAAAATAAAAAGTAGGACATGCAGGCAAAACCAGTTTTTTTTTGTTATTTACTTCAGAAAGGTAGAGAAAACAATTCCCAAATTATTTAAGCGAAGCACTGAAGTTGTTGCACAGCTCCTTTAAGTCCTCTTTCCAATAGACGCCTCACTGAGAGCCTTAAAGTCCTATATGGTCGGGTTAACTCGCCACTTCTCACCTCATTAGTCACGTACATAAGGTTTCAGACAGCGTGAGCCATCAAAACGTTTCACCGTTTTATGCACCTACTAAAATGTGTAACTACATTTTTTCCTAGATCACTTAAACATTGGAATCTGCTACCCGGTAACATCCGATCATGACCTCCAGACGAGTTTTTTTTTTTTTTCAGTTGCGAAATTTATTTAAAACATATTTCAGTTACGAAAATTTAAAAATGTAGCCGGCTATTTCTTACCTCCTTTTCTTCGAAAGCTGCGATGCATTCGAGGTACCGAAGCACGTGAGTCGAACCCAGCTCACGCGTTGGACACTGGTACTTTCTCACTCGAACGTAGGCGCTCGACAACAATCGATCCGTCGACGAATATTTGGATTCGCGTTCGTGGCCAATGAGTGTCGGGACGCCAATTATCATCACTTGAGCATCGTTCTTTGCCCATGCTTAAGAAAACACCAATGAATCATGGAGTCATCAGATCCGGTGAACTACTACGTCACGACCACGTGGTTTCCCATTTTGATTTTGAGTTGCGGATGAAAGATAAGGAGGAAGTTGAAGATCCCTTTCATGCTCACCCTATCTCCGCCTGGAAATCACAGCGATCGATTCTGTAGAAGGATCTATAGCCAGTGATAACTTCAGAAGTTCAAGGCTTTGATTAATACGGTGAATCTTGTTTGTGTTTAGTTTTTTGGGGGTTGTTATCAGCTAGTGCCGCAGTACGATTCGATACGGACCGATGATCAGAAATTGGAGAATCGCCATTCCCTGTGTTTCTTGAGCTCGCTTTTATTTAGGCAGGTAGGTGTCAAAATGTGTCAAAATATTTAAAAATGTAGGATCTTGCGTACAATATTCTTCTCTCAACTTGACTCATCGATTTTCAAGTGCGAGCTGCTCAGACTCGGATGTGCGTGGTACACACCTTTCACGAAATTACACGCCACACAAAAGCCAAATGCTTCGATTAACTATGCCGGGCATTTTACAGTCATGCACGAAAAGCAGCGTAGGATTCTAGTGTCTCGCTAAAATCTAGTTTTAATCCTTCTGTCTTCGGGCGCGTGGCTTGAGTTTGAGACCAATTACATGCTTTGCGCTGCGAGTAGAGACGAAGATGTGGAAACCAGCAGTGTGGCGTCCGCTTGACGGATTTTAAATGCGATAGCATTCCTCGCTGTATGTCCGAAGGAAAGCATCGTAATATATCATTTTTGAATATATCTTCTTATAAAACATATTTGTGGAGTAGTTTTATTCTAAAAAACGTTCCAATCATTCGTAAGTAGGCCTAATCTGCAGTTGAAAATGTCTTTTTTAATTTTTTGAGACCCTCTTCATTTCGCTGGTCGGCCGTGCGTGATGACTAGGGTTCTGTGCGTTGGGAGTTTATTTTTTTATTTAAATTGGGGGGTATTATATATTTATTTTTTATAGAAGGGGGGAGGTTACAGATTCAGGGCTTTTGGGGAAAAGTGGTGAAAACTTAACCAATTCACACAAAAATTACCGAATTTGTCGGGAAATTAAACACTTTTTATGATCGACTGTAATTCGGAAAACACACACACAAAGAACACACGGAACCCTAGTAATGACCAACGCTTTTTTTTTGTCCAATTTTCAGACATTATAACAATATCTGGAGATACTAGGTAGAACCTACGAAGCATTTTTTCACAAATATATCAAGGTACGTCTTCATTTTATTCACGAGGAAAAAGAGGCAAACATTCTCAGACATATTTCATCTTTAGCAGAGCTTGCGTTACGTGGAACTGGAAAAGAACCTGTTTGGGAATTTCAAGTGCCTTCTCTCTACCTCCCATGGTGTCCACGGTAACCATGTCCGCCGTATCCGCCATGACCGCGATGACCACCGTGTCCATATCCGTGGCCGTAGCCCCCTTTGCCGTGTCCTCCTCCATGACGGTAGCCTCCGTGGTGGCCGTGATGTCCTCCGTATCCGACAGATCTTCCGTATCTGTGTCCTCCGTGGCCACCCCCATGGCCGTAGCCTCCACGACCGTGCCCTCCGTGATGACCGCCGTAACCGCCGTAGCTTTTTCCAGCAGACACCAGGGCCAGTGCCAGAAGGAACACCAGAATTGCGACCTGGTCAACGGAAAGGTTTGTTATAGACATTAACATGACTTGCAAAAGTGATGAACCTGCCGTTTGCTCAACGGCCTAATTATATTTTTATTACCTATGGTTTAGACCACGCGAAATATATACTTATTGATTTTTATGAAACACCAATAAACTGCGAAACGAAATTTATGAAGCTGGCATCCGAAAAGGGCGAAAAGTAAATTGTTTACCATATGAACTATGCCATTAAAGGCGATAAGCTGGGCCAGTTTTTTTCTTTTTTTTAACATTAACGTAAACACAAGAGCATTATTGTCCTCTTTACCTTTCATCTGTCCGCAGGTTTTGTGGTTTTTTGTATTATTATTATATATTTGCTAACATTTAGTATTTGCTTCCAATAGAGGACAAACCAATTTTGAAAATGAATAGCTAATTTTAAAGGTGGCAGGTGGCGTTTCGTAATTTTGTTTTATCAAACGTCGTCTGAAAGTATTCTTCTGTATTCGGGTTACTACTCTTTACGTATTGTGCTGTCCCGTTTCAGCTAACCTTTTGCTTTTTGTATGGCTTATATAGCCTATATAAACGAGCATCACGTAAAAACTTAGAAGAATTTGAAAATAATGGATACTTTGTTTAACCCTTTTTTTTCCTTCGAAAGATGCTCCTTAAAAATTTCCCGCGGGGAAATTATTTTTTTAGAATTGTGTCAATATAGAAGGTAGTGAACGTTTGATAGGAGGTACAATTATGTGTACACCATGTAGAGGAACACCGTTAATAAAAGGAAGATGTGGTCAATAATGTCAGGTCTATCCCAGACCACAGAAAAATAACACTACGGCATTACCTTCTACTGTTTTAGTAACAAAGTCTTCGACCTTTTAAAAATACCAAATATAAAACGTGGAATGAAATCGTCGTGCACTCACCGTGAACTTCATTTTGGAGTGCTGGTCCCTACTGTGGCTGGAAGTAGGAGGTTCAAGTGCAAGCCTCGGTACACTTTCCGATCCTCTTCGGCAGCTTATATGCTCTACGCGGCGTGCATTAAGGACACGTGTTATGTGTTGTTTTCGCAGGTCTTAACCGCTGTAGCTTGGTGTTTTTAGACGTATCATATTACCTACAGCGTATGTTATTCACTGGCTTATTTCTTTGTTGTTTCGTTTTCTGCTCGTGTCAATTGAGCTTTTTGATTCCGGAATATTTAAACAAATTGTCTGAATTATTAGACTTTTTAAATTGCTGCTCTTCTTTGCGGAGCTCTTAAAAGAAAATAAAAGAGTACATTTTTACGCTCTCGGCTTAAATATTGGGCCGCTGCTTCATGATCTCCTGATTCAGATGATTACTATTTTATGCATTCATTTATGAATTGATTTAAGGCAAATCATCCCAGTTTGTGTTTGTTTTTTTGTTTAGTTTGTGTTTAATTTGTGCTTTGTTTGTTTAATTTATGTCAAAGCAGTCTCTGTGAAACTATTTTCAGCTTGAATTTTATATGTATGACCTCTACACTGCTGCTGCGACTGCTGTAGCGCCGAAAAGGGTAATGGAGCCTCGTCAGGTAGCTTTTGCAACCTTTTGCTCCTCCCTCCCCGACATTTCATATGTCAAATAAACTTCAATTCAATCAATCAGTCATGTGTCTGGCAGTAGCAACAGTAATAGATGTGTCCTGATAGAAACAGTCTGTACGCTGGGGGGAAATATGCGCCACGTGCTATACGTGTCATTTTTTTAATATTGAAACAGATACAAAAACATTCATCGACTCGAATAAGCTCAATTAACCTTTATACATTAAGAACCCGATGTTATGTTCGAAGATTTGTTTCCAACATTTGGTTCGGGCATATAGTAGTCGATATCTATTGGATCATACTTTCGTATATCTCCAAGATTCTAGGAGGATCGGCTCTTTCGCCTTGTCTTGGCTATTCTAGCTAAAAACTGTACGCACTTATTTCAGCCGAACACCCGCAAAAATCCTTACATTTCCCGGCAGAATTATAGAGGAAAATAATACATTTATAATTAGTGCCTAAAACATCAGACTAGATAGGCAAATTTTTTACTTTCTGCCCATTGCAATAAAGATCAGTATTATTCCCGAGAATCATAATCGCGTCAAAATCACTGCGCGGATCTGCGTTTATAAACAATATTTTTAATAAATATATCTTTTGTAAGAAAAACGCGGAGCGTTTAACAATTTCGACCTTGTCATCAATCAGTTAGCAGATCAATCACAAGACGTCCCGTGGTTCAATATACGTAAAAATGTATGGTTGCTTCAGTTGAAATGCGAGTTTCTGTGGATTAGCTTTTTTTATTTTTCGCTAAGGAGATTTTGTTGGCTTTTGAGCCTGTTTCTATCAATCAACTTGGCTCAAATACTTTACGTTTACAATATATAACATATTCTACTTGATGCTGCGCATTTTTTTCAAGTGTTTCATAGATCATACATTTGCACATAGCTTAAGAATTTTAAAAAGAAAACGGTATTGGTCAAATTTTAAGCAAAGCTTGGCCACAACGAAAAGTTTCTTAAAAGTCTTAAACATATTTCTTTCTAAATAATAAATTCGTAGTCCACTGATAATTCGTGATTCATATTTGTGAGTGAGATTAATACTTTTGACTGTACTATATTAATCATTGACGCGTGTGCTTAAACGCAAACGTCACTAAATTGCACAGGCGCTAAAAACTATGCTCCCATGCAAATCCCAATAAAATAGAGGTCAAGCGTCATTTTTGCACATATGTCATTTATGCGCAGTGAGTTATAACACAGTACAACAGCTAATGTTACGAAAAAGGATATATCGGCTGATTGTTTCTCAGTATTTTCGGGGGATTATTTCCAATCCGTTTTGTGCGCTAATTATGTGAAAATTGCAGACTAAGATGTTACCCTGACCTCCTTCTTGATTATGACTCATTTAATTGGTACAGCAAAATGTGTCCCCGCTTTTACATAATCTTGATGAGCAAATCAGGTACTGAAAAACCTTAACTTTGTTTCGAAAAATACTACAAAATTTTTACAGAATTCATATGTACGCTTTGTAGTGACTGCGTCATAAGTTTAGATGCACTAAGAACAGCGCAACTACGATGAATCACGTGCAATACCCATAACAACCCACCATGTTTGGAGCCAAAAGGTCCACTCTAAACCAGTAACTTTGCCTGAAGCATTTCGTTTTAATAAAGAGAAGTGCACGTTCAAGCGCTAAATTCTAATAGCAAAGGCAATAACCACAAAAAAGCGTCTTCATGCTTGACAGGAAATGTATCTCACACGTTGTAAACAGCTAGGAAGGTGTCCTACCGCAACTTTTTTTAGTGGTTATTGTTGTCGTGCACGTCGGCGTCCCCTATCTAAAAAGATGCGTCAGAAGTATGTGCCTGCGTAAATAATATGTATTTTTCAGGCTATAATATGCAGAGAACGTGGACAAAGGGGCTTGCGGAAAGGGAAAAAAAAAAAAGTATTTCGGCAGCCGATTACGACGTATCTATATTATATAAGCTCTCGGGGATTAACAGAAAGCGTAGCAAGACATTTTCTCCTTCAAACTTCGAACTTCTCGAACTCTGCTGCAGTACGGAACTTGTCGCACAATGAGATTCACAGTAAGGATTTCACTATTATTGTATTTCTACTTTAGCGTAGCTTCTTGAGATGTTGTTAAGATAGTGCGGTATTTTTGTCGTGAATTTTATTTCACTACATTCTTTTCTTTCGTTTTTTTTTGTATAACGCTCCCACGATGACCCTATATGACAGAAGAGCATTGCGGGATCTAACGTTTTCGTACAATCTAGTAAATTGAATCTTACAAAATAGTCTGTTTTTAGTGAAGCGAAAATTTATGTTCCATCACGTTCCACTCGAAAGTACTCTCGATTTTATCTTCATACCATGCTTTTCCCTTCCCCTTCAATGCTCGTACTATCGCTTTTAATCGCCTGGATAATGCGATAGGTCAGCGAGTTAACTATTTTCAGAAAACAAGTGGAAACGCTCGCTTCCACTTCGTAAGTTTTGTGTACGTTTAGTTCCGGGACCTTTTTTGTTGTTTGCTTTTCTCTCGTTCCTTTTTAATGCGGCAGCGTTTAGGAGCTCGTGTCTCGGAAAACCCGGCGTCGGTGTGACCCAGAAATCCCATAATGCAACAAGCGCAGCCACGTGTGATGTCACACGTGGCTATGACGTCATCACCCAAACGATCCCCTAGATTTGGCGGGAAAATGTTCAATTCAGCGGTCCAATAGGGTGATGGCGTCACGTGTGACGTCACGCGTCGCGTGAACGTGACGCTATGGGGCCTGGAGCGCGTCTTCTACTGGCGTGTTTAGCGTCCTCTCCCGCCCATACATCAAAAGTGGTCCCGAAGGGGCAACGAATGACGTCACTAAAGCCGGAGTGTCATGCCGCGATCCAGGCGGTTGGTTGTAGAAATGCTGGCGGAAGGCACGAGCGAACGCCAGTGTCACTGTCGTCACGGCGTCCCAACTTCCGGCCCCTGTAGCTTCCGTGGACAAACACGCGTCTGCCAGATCCACCGCAGCTGCTGAGACACCACCAGGATCGCGACCGGAGACTGCATGGCACTTGTATGATGTCATCAGGCGGAAATCGAGGGACCACGTTTTTGGACGCGGTAAACACACCAGTCGGAGACGCCTTCCAGGCACCACAGTTACGCAACGAACTAGGCCACGCCCACGCGCTTGCACAGCTTGGAAACAAGCGCGTGTTTATGTGAGAATCTTTTCCGCACGGGGACCGATAACGCTACCGCGTCAACCAAGGTTTTTTTTTTTCTAAATGGTATCTTGTTTGAGCATTAAGGTGAAGACCTGTTTGTTATTTCTGGGCATATTCTTGTTATTATTATTATTATTATTATTATTATTATTATATGATTATTATTAATATTATTTTTATTATTATTATTATTATTATTATTATCCTTAATAATATTATTATTATTATTATTATTAGTAGCTAGCATTATTAGTGCTACTACTAATACTACTACTACTATTATTAGTATTAGTATTATCTTAGTATGTCGACCAGTGTTTCTACTTAGTTTCATACCTGGGAACTTTGAACGAATATTGCCTACCTGGTACATTTCAGAACGATGATATACTGCCCAACATATTTAGAACGTTCTATGGCATTCAAATTTTAAAACTCTATAGCGTCCATGTTTTTTATGGGATCCACCGAGCCCCTCCCTGCAATCCGACGCAGGTCTAGGCGAGAAATCGGCCAGAAAACTGGACTGATGCGAAAACGAAGTATCCATCGTTAGACTGCGTACACAAGAACACGAGGCATCTCATTCAGTGTCACGTCGAGAATGTGGTTTCATAGCGAAAACGTTTTTTTTCCCGCGCTAAACGATCGCCAAGCTGCCGCAGTAGCTCGCAGCTTTTGGCTTTACGAGAAATCTGCGAGAAAGTTTCGACAAGAAAATTTGTTTAGACTGTGTAGATTTGTGCCGGGTGTCAAGCTTTAGCATCCATAGTCCGTGACAAAGTGAGCATGGAGGGAGTATTTCTTGAACGCCCGCCTGCGAGACGTGCTTATTTCTTTTCGACAGCGCTGTGGCGGTGCGTGCAGGCTCGAGGCTACCAGACACCGATTGCGTTATGGAACAACACCTCCTAGATAACAAAGCCGAAGTGCTGAATGAGATGGCGTCATCGGAGAAGGCCAACGCTGGGCACAGTCTGGACATGACGATTGCGTCAACGTTCGGCTCAAACTTGACTCGAAGCCGAGCGCTGACGCTGCACTCGTTTCCAATCTGTGTCCAACTTCAGCCTTCTCTGATGACGCAGAAATGTCAGCCCTACGGCCTTGTCTTCTATGCGGTGTTGCATGAAAGGTAGAAGTTCGCGCTGAGAAGGAAAGAGGAAGGGGATATTGTCACGAATGACAAGTAATGAGGCGTTAATAAGTGAAGAAACTAAACGTTCAATGGGGCGAACTTGTGCCTAAAAATAAAAAGGGAACAGAAGAAAGCGGAGCGTCGCCGGCGTCGAAGTCGGCGTGACAGCAGAGTCGAACGCTGGGGCGAAACTGACTGCGGCTTGCCACGCGGAGCCTTTTTCGTACACGCGTAGGCTTCTGGAACATTCGGCGTAGAAGGTTCGGTGCGGAGAACATTCTAACTTCGATTCAGCAAGACAGTTCTCGAATTTACCAGAAGATCAGAGCGTGAACAAAAATGCATAGACGCGGCTAGGAATCGAAACTTGGCCTTCTGCGTGGAAGACAAGCGCGATAAACGTTATGTCACGGGCGCGCTGCCTACTTGGTCAGCTGCGCCCGCGGCAATATTAATGCCGTGAGACAAATATTAAGTCGGGACCGCAACCGAAACTATATTTTTCTTTGAAGTCAACGTCTCCGTATTTATATTATGACGGTTTCACTCATATCTCGAATTGTGTCTCAAAAACTAATTTTCGAGCTTAACGGGATACTGAACCAAAGAATTTAGTGTCCATAATAAGTGGCGCACGTTCTTTGCACGAGCCAGCAGCCGCCGTTGTGCCCGAGCACACGAAACAAAAATGAAGTCAAAGCCCTCCATTCGCGGTTAAGATGACAGTCAAATGTATGGGCTTCGGGCCGAAGGAGAATAAAGACAAGTTCTTCATCTACACAGTGGTGTCTGGTGTAAAAGGTAAGCGATTAATTGGTCTAACAAGCACGTAGCTTTTACTGGTAGAGATGAGAAGCCTGTATTCATTCTCCTTTGGCCCGATTCCCATGCATTTCACTGTCCTCTTTAGCGCGAATGGAGGTCTCCATTTTCGTTGCGTGTGCTCGCGCACACCGGCGGCTGCTGGCTCGTGGAAAGAACGTGTGCCACTTATTGCGGACACTAAATTCCTTGGTTCAGTATCCCTTTAAAAAAGTGTTGTTTACAAAAAGCGTTTGGTTTGGCTCGAGAGATTTCGGTTTATGTTGAGAAAATCGGCGCTCAATTTCATAATTTTTTTCTGTTTTTGGCTGCTCTTTTTAACTTAGATAATTTTGTGCGAAATAATTACCTTCGGGTCCTCTGATAAATTTTGATGTACTGATATCGTTTTTCTTTTTTTTTTTTTTGTATAGAAGTTTTCCCAATATAAGAATAAGAAAAGCAATAAAATGTTTGCAATATGTTGTCCCGGGTTTAAGGGTTTAGAACACTTTCGCTGGTCGTCAAAAATTAATTTAAGTGTTCTGACTACGTAAACACAAGAGGTGAACCAGAAAAAAACAATAGAAATGCGTTCTTAATGTAACAAGCGCGCATAAAACGAGGTAATGCTTAAAATCATTTGGCTATGTTGATAAGAGTACGAGGGTGAAATCGCATATGTTTGTAGTCGTGGCCTTCATTGGGAGCCTTATATTAGCGGAATTGGTGGTAATAAGAGTAAATATAAGATATATTGACGCGTGGTTTTTCTAGCTTAAATATTACGTATTGCCTATGATCTCATATCCAATGCACGAACGGCTACGGCAGTCTAAACTTGGGAAAGTACTATTGCGGATGCCAGAAGAAGTGTTGTAGGCGTCCCCAAAAAATGTAACCAAAAACGTCAGTCGTTACTTGCAAAATAAGGGAACGCGTTACAGACCGACGTTACTTCGAAATTAGGGGAACGCATAACCGTTACCGTTACCGATTCAATTTAAGGCACGTTACTTTTGCGTTACATCTTATTTATACATTGACTGTAACTGCGTTTTCTTTCTTCTGCTTCAGGTTTTTTATATTGAGACAAAGGCGTG